>CAJUYH010001694.1:0-16670 GCA_910591685.1 Galerucella tenella
TTTTTTTGAGGGTAAAATATAAAATTTAAATTCTGAACAGTATTATTTCACAAACCTATTATCAAAATGAAGGACTCAAATATATATTTTTATATAATTTTTAAATCAGTAGTTTTTAAGGTTATGTGGGAAAATAGATAAAAATTGGGATATAAAGCGCATCATTCTTTTAGAATATTAGCGCTACCAAATGTTATAATAATAAACAATTACTTCAGGTATGAAAAAACAAGCAATTTCAATAGTTAACATTCAAATTTTGTGAAGTAATTGCATAAGCTACCAAGTTTTCCAAATTGGTTTTTTCTCCGAGCAAATGGTAAACATTAGGTGGGATGTTTTTTTCGATTTCCGCCGATTTTACATTGCCAGTTTTACGGACCTTCTAATTAGGGTATGATTATTTTCATTTTCATCAAAACATGTCTATCATGTATAATATATTGTTAATTTTATTATCCATTGAGGATATAACAGAATAACGATTGAAGAGGGTGTTGTCATAAACTGCAGATACACCGATCGCTTAAGAAAGGCTGAGGTAAATCCGTTGGTGGGGGAAGGGAATTTTGGACGGGCTTGATCGAAATGTACCCAAGCAAATTCTGATCGAAGTTTTCTGGACTGGATTTGGAATATTTAGTCCTTTTTTATGGCTGACGATTATGCTACGCATCTGTAATAAGGAGGTGATCTAATTAGTGATCGATATTTACATATTAAAGACGTTGAATCAGCGCTTCAATTCCTCTAAGATAATATTTTGAGCAGATTGGAAATGTTATGAGCTTTACTTATCATCAGGTCGTTAATGTTAATTGTAAAAGACAGTTTGTAATCCCAAATCACAATAAATATACTTTAACTTAAGTATAGGATTGAAGAAAAACGGATTTTTGGGAAAAATTATGCATATCTTTTTTTTTGTAGAAAAATTATTGGAATCCTGTAGACAAATTTCAAGGTGTGGAATATGTTGCTGCATGACAGACATTTTCTAGTTCTTTGTTATTCGACAAATTCCTGTTCACCTTTACTCGAAAGGAGCGTTGAAATAAGTAGTTCTTAATAAACGAAAGCACATTTATTCCCAAATCGTCCAATTTTGCTAAAAGTGTCCAAGATGTATCATATTATCATATTATGCAAGTCTGATGTCAACAAACACGGCTATCACTTTTGGAAAGCTTTGTGAATGTCGGATGCGAAGTCAATCATATCATTAATTATTGTTGAGCGTCCATTTTCAAAACAGTTCTGTTCCCTATTATGTGAGAAGTTGGATTCCAGAAACCATATGATTCGGTTATTAATTAACTTTTTAATAATTTGCAGACACAAGATGTTAGGGAGACTTATAATAATTAGCGGCATTTTTGTGGCAGTTTGGTTTTAATTTTTACTATTTCTGATTCCTTCCAAGTATCAGGAAATTGTTGTTAAAGCTAGTAATAATAGAAAATATCTAATAAGAATATGTTTTCTTCTTATATGATGAATTTTAGTATTTTACAAACGGTTCTAAATAGACAATTTAACTGACGCAGCCTGCATATTACAAAGGGTATTTTACAATATATTAATTCACAGTAATTTTGCTTGAAAAAGTCTTCAATTTGGTCATACTAGTACAAAATATATCAATTCCCTGGACATGTTCTAACATAGATGTCGGAATTAATCAATTATTATACAATAATTTTCCTGATATCGGATAAACCCGATTATCATAAAGTTCCCGCTGGTCGTCGAGAGTGTACGATGTACATTTACGTTTACGTACAAAGCAATTATTACATTTGGGCACTACGTGATATGTGTGCATAAAATTAAACGATGTGGACGCGGATGGGTCGACATCCCGCGAAATTATGTAAATATTTGATTGTCGAGGGGGCTGTTACGCAATTTTTAATTGGTAACAAAGTTTGTCAAATTACTTTCTCTTCAATAATTCATTAAAAGTTGTATTTAAATGAAGGATGATTCGTGTTTTATGTGAGTTGTTCGAACAAACTGGATATTTCCTACATCCTTTTCATTCTCTCTCGTGTTTCAATCAATATTTTTCATTCGTTAGTCATTTTCATTAAATTCGTTTCCGCCAGTAAATTTTTTCTCCAAAACTGTCATTTCCTAATGGTGAAAATTAGGATTACCCTTTGTGACATCGTACAAAGGAAACTAAACGTTATTTTGACATATAAGCATGCGCACTTCCATCCATACGTTAATAACGTTTGGCGTGTTATGGTATTTACCTACGACCACCCCTGTCTATTACGCACGGTAAAAAAACGCACAGCTGTAAAGTAAATCGCACGGCTTCCCTAGCAACATCTTAGCAACTGTCAATAGACGTCGCCATTTTATTCAAAATTTACTATTTGAAAACATTCGATATTGCCACGTTTAACTATGAAAAACCCAAAGGGCCATTATGTATTGATTATAATTAAAAAATGGACTTTTCATTATCAACAATATATTAATAATGATTAAACGTTAGTTCTTTCATGTGCTTTTTTCAATAGAGTAAAGTTTACCAAGCACCTCTAATAATGTAACTGTTATTTCTTATGCTCCAACAAGCAAAGGAAGCGATTTATGATTTGTGTTTAATAACTGTACTATTACTATAAACAATTATTATAATAACTAATATTATGGAATAAAATGTTATACAATAAAATTATTAAAAATATCTATTGTTGATGTTGTTTAAGTATTATTAATACAGTAGAAACTCGATTATCCGGCTCTCAGTTATACGGACTCGCGATTATCCGGACTACCGACTCATTATATTAAAATTACCTACTAGTCAAATTTATGCAAGCATGAACGTTTTAGTATGTACGTACATGTATGTATGTAATCTAAGAAAATGTATCTCCTAATAATTTCTTAATAACCATTGATTTTCATTGATATGTATTTGTATACATAACATCGTATGTACAACATATGTATGCACAAAACCCGCTTTTCTTAGTACAATTCGATTATCCGGATTTTCGATTATCCGAATGCCTAACGACAATAATTAGTCCGGTTAATCGAGTTTCTACTGTAATAAGATTATAAATACAAGTACAAGTAGGTCGTAGGTAAAGTAAGTACGTTACTCGTGTTGTGAAGCATTTTACGCACTTACGGAATAACGCACTTGCCGCTACGCGGCATCGTGAGTAACTTTTCCATTCGTGCGTAAAATGCTTCTTACCACACACGTTACGTATTAATTATTAGGGTGAAATAAAGGCACCTTATTTAGGTGGACGCTATTTCGGCGCTTTTGATGGAACGCAAGAATACAAGAATTGATGATAAAACGTTGAATTTAATATATTCAGAATAGGAAATTATAGATATATGCTAAATGTAGTCTCTCTTCGTAGTTTAGATATATTTATTGTATGAATCTATAGCTTTATTACCAGCGCTGGCAGTTCAATTCACTGGGGTATGTGATGGAAATCAAAACCCAAAATTTCACCAATGTTTGATTTAATAAAAAAAGGTTGTAACGGAGCAACTTTTGTTAAGCGATAACTCTAGTTTCAATTGAAAAGTTCAATATCGTTATACGCTATTCTGTACAAAAGAAAAAGACACAATTAAAAGGAAATTATTAAAAAAACTGGTACATGCATTAAGCCGAAAAGCTATATTTATTTGAAGGAATCCCATACAGAAATAAAAGCAATGGATCCCAACACAATTGCCAGATTTCGGTGTCATACAGACGTCTCAAAAGAAATAGGAAGGACTGGGATAGGTGTACGTGCCAGAAACTAAACACACTGAAAGCTCTATTTTCATTTTCGCCTGACTGTATTCCACCAGGGTTACAAACAATATCACAATTTAGGCGACAATCCAAGCCATGTGATACTTTTATAGAGGATTAAACTATATCCGTGGACAGAATTAAAGATACCCAAATCCTCAGTTTCTAAAACAATATAAATGATACAGTGTTTGTACTATAATATAAATCCTAAAGAGTTGGATATTATGGCTTTTCAATACATTGAGATACATGTCACTCAAAGTGCACCAATATGATGGTATGTTTAGTTCATATTATATTGGATTGGATGAAGTAGCTTATTTGGCTTGTTTTACTGCGACTATTCCAAGTCTAGTGTGCTTCTCTGAATTTAGTTCATAACATTCTCCAGCACCAATCTTTTATCAATAAGATTCGAGAATGAATCTTTGTTATAGTTTCTTGCCTGTTAACTCATCTACTGCTGCTTTGACAGTCTTCCTATCTTTGTTTATTAGGTGTGCCCTAAACTTTGTCGAATATTCTTTAATGAACTGAGATTCTATTCTAGAGATTTCTGTGCCACGTTATTTTTTGTGGCTTTGTTTGTTGTTTATTTAGCGAAGCTGCAGAAGATTCTGGCCCAATCTTCAGATTAGACTTAGATTCAGATTTATTTATTCACGGATATATTCTTGTTTATACAAGACATTCAAATAAATGATTGTGTATGAAATTACGATTAAACATAAATGCAATTACAAATGGAACGATATAAGGGCAATTTCCCAACCAAAACACCAAATAGAAATGAAATAAAATCATACAATATAATAGGACTATTGCAAATCCTTGTCAGGCGGTTTATATTGCGGGAGTGAAGTTTGTGGGAATTACAAACTTCACGTTCGCATTCAGTTCGTAGTTGGCAGTTCAGTTGAAGTTAAACTAAAGGAATCCCACAATAAAGTTCATAAAGTCAGTCCACGTTCAGTTCGCAGTTTCCATTACGCCCGTTATGCTGCGCAAACGTCACCAACTGCGAACTGAAAGAGAACGTAAAGTTCATAATCCCTCCTTGAAGGATTGAAAAGATTCAATTGTAAACTGTCAAAAGTTTTGTGTTACATGTTTTCCTTTCATTTACATTGGAATCAATAATTTCAAAAATTTGATTACACTGCACAAAACCATTATTATTTTTTGTAGAAAAACATAGATATTTTCCATACGTCTATGTACAAGAGTGGAATTTAAGCAGAATGTCATTATAGCTCTCATATCTAAAGTTCGATTTAGGGCGAGTTGTATCAAACACTTAAACTCGGTTTAATGATAACTGATGTTAAGCTGTGGCTGATAGATGTATTTATTATCAATTAAAAAATTATCAACACTGTTCGTTGAATAAAACCGCAGGCTTATTCTGTAAAAACAACAATTATTTTGCAACTAGCAACCGTTGCACAATTGTCGCGCAATCAGTCCCAAAATTTGGTATTCTCTAAGGTAGTCGCGTCGCGGTCACGTCGCAATTGCTGGCTGCTGTCAAGTTGCACTTTTACGTCATAAAACTAGCGCCACTTGCAATCGGGTAGCAATCAACGTAATTTAAATTGTCTGTAAAATCAGCTGATGAACAAAAACAAATTTAAAAAATATTTAATATGCATGAAAAACCAAGGAAGCCTACGAAACAGTGCCTCACATAACTAAAAGCAGTTGAAAATTGGTTTCCAAATACTTTTTTAGATGATTTGTTAAAAAAAAAACAATATACTGCTAGATATTTTTTGAGATGGGTGATAAAGGTAGGCGCAAAATATCAACGTTCAATCCTTGAATATTTACATAAAAAAATCACATAATGGTAAAATGTGGGTAAATATATATATAGGAGAGTTTAAATCCTTGAATAATGAAAAAAAGATTTCAAGTCAATTTATTTTTTCATTTATGTAAGAATGTAGGTATTTCTTTTTCAAGAACAAACAAGTTCGAAACATCATGGATTTTTATTTTCTATCATCTTTAAATAGTGCATTAGGTACCTAGTGAATACATCAGTTTTGAATTATTGTGTCTTTTGTGTACTTATCCTTTTATTAATTAGGTGAGTAAAATAATTTGAGAATGGGTACTGCTACTATTAATTGTTTTTGACGTACATACAGAAAATGGGAGAACACAGAGTTTTCAAAAGCCAGTTGGAAGATTTGATTGAATAGCAATCACAATTATAGTAGTTGTAGTTAAGTTGCTTGATAATTAAATCAAGTTTTCCTAATAGAAATAGAAGGTAAATAATAATTTATAGGGTAGTTAGTAAGCCCATTAAATTACTATTTGTACAAATGAAACATGTTTATTATTGACAAAATTTTATAATTCATTACTTACCTTCTATTTCTATTAGGGAAACTTGATTTAATTTTTAATTATCAAGCAACTCAACTACAACTACTATAATTGTGATTGCTATTCAACAGTTGTTGCAATCGCGTTGTAATTGCTAAAAAATTGCTCACAGAATACGTATTTTTCACATGAGCAACTGAAAAATGTACTTTTTCAGTTAACCAATTGCTCACTAGAGGCAGTTAACAAATGAATTGCGGTCGCGGCTTCTTCGAGAATACTAAACCCGCGTTTGACAGCGACAATTGCGCAATTATCGGCAGTCGCAAGTTACAAAATAGGCCTGCCGAACTTTTCAGCAGATCGTGATGATATATCTTCAATATTAAACTCCATCTTGCAATAAATCCTAAACCCTTACAATCCTGCTTGCTTCCAATTGATGTTTATTGATGGGATATGTGTAGACAAGAGGATCATTAATTTCAGTGAATCTAATCACATGACATTAAATACAGTAGGTTTTGTTCACACTATATGTTTATATCAACTATCTAAATCATTTTGGAGAAGTAAAAAATCATCAATAGATGTTATTACTGTGAATAGCTTGAGATCATCAACAAACATCGAGAGTTATGAGATATAAACTACATTTCAAATGTCATTAACAAAAATGTTGAACAGTATTCGGACCATAATGTGATCCCCGAGGGACACCAGAAGAGACCTTAATGCAATTCGAAACAGCATTGTAGGATTGACGAATTGAGTCACTCCATTAGATCTAAACTCAGATGTAGGATGATGTTTTGATACATGAAATATCTCCTATTCGATAAATAATTCAGTTTTTAAGTCAGCGTTGATAAAAAACATACAAAATGTTATAAATATCAGTTAAAACATCTGACAAAATTCTAGACAGTACGTTATCCTATTTATCAAACTTCTCCTTTGATTCTATATGCATAAAGGTTGTGTATACCACCCGAATGAAGCTTCTAAATTTCAAAAATAAAACATCAAACGACTTTGGCTTTTGTGTTAAAATCTACAGATGTAAAGAACGTAATACAGTTTAATATACGCAATAATTCATTGTTTTTTTTTCCATAAAACCTTGGGATGGATATGTAACTGGGAAAGAGGTTTTTATTAAAGCGTTATCTCTTTGGCCTGTTAGCTTTTGAACCGTATCATTCCATTTTAGTATACCAGTAGTACGTGGTAAAAAAAGTTTAATCAAAATAAGCTCGATGAAATATTTCACAGAACTGTTACAAAATTTCCCAGTTATTTCAACATCCTATCATTTGCATCTCTTCTGTAACTTTAATCCACCTGCGTATTGTCTTCAGGGTGAAATGGTTCCCATCATATTTTTATTTCCTGCTTTAGGCTTATTTGTTTGAAATATTATATAGTCACTAATTCCTTATAAAACTGTATAAAAAGGAATATACATGTCTTTGGATTCATGCTGATGAGGATTTTTTGGAATTTTTGGCGTAATCTCAAGCTCAAAGACCCACGCCTCACCACTTAGTTCAGTCGGGTTAGCCCAAAAACTATCAAAACATGGATGTGAAAGCAGTAGGCGAGATTTTTGATAGAATCACTTAAAAATATCATGGTTAATTATAATACGTCGGTATTTTTTTTCTCGTTAGATTGTTGTTCGTTTGCCTAGGATGTTGATCAAGTTTGGGATTCAATAACTCGGGATTAAATGGTCCGAATTGAACGTTAAAAACGCTTAAAGTTGTGTTTTTCCAAGTCATTCAAGTAGGTTTTTTCAGATTTCAATTGAATTGAAAAATCGCACAGATATCTTAATTGTTACTAAGGTAAAATTAGAACCACTTTTTACAACACTAACGTCTGAGTCAGTTAAACCGAAAAAAATGTTGGTTAAATCATTACATATGATAGCTGTAACCTTCTAGTATGTGTGAAAACATTATTGTGTGTTTGAAAATTTTTTTGTGGCATATGTCTTCATTCTAGCAATGTCTATTTCTTTTACCGAATGTTTATTAACAATTACATTGCTCAGCAACTAAATAAGATATCGAGACCACGTTTAGTGCATTCAGCTCGTGAACAAATAACGTATTATGAGACAAATAATAATTCACATTGCTCCATAAAAATGCATTAGTATTTTGCGACTGAAAAACAGCTGTTTTTTAAATTTTATTTACTCATTCATCCGCTGTGGCTGCAGAGATGGGAATGTTCACAATTTTAACCACGGAATTTTATAGCAAATTTCACGCTCCATAACTTTGTTTCCATACATATGCACGATAAACTTAATACTTTTCGAGTAAAATTCGGAAACATGTCGAAAAACAGGCCCATTTTTGGTTGTTTTGGCTATAAACTGTTATTGTGCAATTAGAACAGCCTAAAAACCGGTGGAGGCAACGGATTATCATCAACCATGATATTTTTAAGGGATTCTATCAAAAATCTCGCCTTCTGCTCTCACATCCACCTTTAATGCTAACCCGACTGGAGTACATTCAGAAATTTTAGCTTCTACATAGACTTTTCTACTTGTACAACATTACTTCTACATGCTTCATAATTCAGGACCAATTGCGTATAGCTTGTTAAAATTTATCACTGATTGTTATGACTGCAAAACTTGAACGTTGAATTTAGCACTGCGCATTATCGAAGGTGATTCTCTCCTCAGTTTGCTTTTAACCACACATTGGATAAACCTTCGCCAACCACTCAACCAATAATTACAATTCATTCAAACTAGATCTTACTAATATTGAAAATTGAAATACAAATTGAAGTTTTAGTAGTATAAACCGGATTCCATCAAAGGGAAAATCAACATAGTTGTCTTGAAATTTAAATTGCTATTTGTGTTGGCGTACATATACGGATTTCTCGTTTCAACCGCAAATAGGAATTGTTGAATTTAACTCGTTCACGTTATTAACTCTCAAAGATATATTAATCAATGCTACTGTTCCTGGACTAACAGTTCAATATTTCTAATTTAAACAGTGATGGTTACTGTAATTGATTTTAATTCCAATTAGATGATGTTTCCAAAGCTTGTGTGACAATGTCACAGTCGGGTGAAGTTTGTTTAATACCTTCAAAAATGGTTAGTGAAAAAAATATTCTATATTTCGGCGTTTTTGTGTGTTTTTTATTGTCACCTTCCTATTCAACTCATGTAAGGGTGCTTCGTATTGCTGGAAGGATTGAACAACTTATAAAAATGTGCATTTAATTGGTTGCAGCAAGAGTTGCCGGAGAATCGCTTGGCCAGCGAAAATACTCTGCAATTTTACTTTGTTTTGGTGTTCGTTTGTTGTTGTTATGAAAATTTTGGAGATAATTGTATATAAAATGACTAATACTGGGTCGAATGAAAAGATTATTGAGTTTATTAATGAGATACATTTACATCCTGAGTTATAGAATGTGGAAACTGGAATTTATAGACAGAAATATTAAAAAAGATGGATGGGCAGTTATCGCCGAAGAATTTGGTAGGTATGTCAAGTGATGAGGCCTACAAAAAATTCAGAAACTTGAGAACTTATGCCAAAAATGAGGTGAAAAGAAGAAAACCGGTAGTGCTGGCGGTAAACTAATGGAATGGTGGTTTTCACTTGTTATCAAGACTTATTTCTATACTTAGGTAATCTAAAGTTTAACGCCTAAGGTCGAATCCACAATCTATTCTTCTTTTTTTTAACTTTGTGTTTAAACCAATATAAGTCGCTGCAACGCGAATGATTTCGTCAGCCATTTTTGCACAATTTTGAAGCCCGTCTACGAAACAAATTATATTCATTAATTGACCATAGTGTTGCAAACAATATTGCCGAGATAAATATGGCAGGGCCATATGCTACAATTGAAATTTTTCATGCTGGCTGGGCTATAGTTGCCAATATTGCCGCCACATTGCACTAAAAACATTGCCCGTTTAGAAGGTGCTAGAAAGATTGCCATTGTTTTCTGGACTAAAGTGTTGTAACTGTACTTGTAATTTAACATAGATTCTTAAAAATAGGGTCTCAATTGTTTGGCTCACGTAAAGGATCACAGCTGCTTCCTGAAATGTTAATATTTCGCCAAAAGTTGAAACTAATATCTACCCTGCAAATTATTGTAAATTATCATTCTATGTAAGTGCCGTATTTCCAATTTGGACAAAGTTTAGCAGAGCTCAAGTATCGTCATGTCATTAAACAGACTTTATAGGGGTACAGCCCTGTTGTAATTTAAGAGAGGGTGGATTTGTGGTTTTTGGGTCGGCTGAAACGACATTGCTACAATTTAACTTGATCGTACTTAGTTGTTAAAACCATAAGATATAACGTAATACGTGAAATACTTGAACCATGAATTACTGATTAAAATAATTATAAAATGAATGGGATGTACATGATAAGACTTTGCAAAAAGCATTTCATATTGAATAAATGTTTGAAAATTTTTGTTAATAATAACTTATCCTAAAATAAAGTTAGTTAAATAAGTCCTAAATTGATTTATTACTAAAATATAATATTTACAATCTAACCAAATATTTAATAAACAATTATAATCACATTTTTATTTAACAGGATATTAAGAAACAATCACTGACACATACAATGAAATTAATCATTTTATAAACTAATAGTAACACTAAATGACATACATGAATAATTCACGTAGTTGAACTGAACATTATAACTATGATTAATGTGATTTATGCAGCTGTATGTGACAGTATTGTTTACAAGTTTACAAACTAGAGTGTTTTTAAAACTATTGCTATTCGTTACAAGATGGTGCTATACATATGTATATTGAAAAATTCTTAGCCTACCATAGTACCAAAAAAAATTTTAATGTCAAAATATTTTAATACTCAACATATTCTTCTCTTAATTGGATACATTTATTACAGCGAACCTGCAACGTCTCTAGACCGTTCAAAAAAAATGTTTCTTCTTGCTTTGCAAACCAGACCTCCACAGCCTTTATTACCTCCTCATTGGAAAAAAATTTACGACCTTTTAAACTTTTTTTTAGTTGAGGAAAGAGATAATAGTCGGACAGAGCCAAATCTGATGAATAAGGGGGGTGTTCTAGTAATTCAAACCCTGAATCACGAATTTTTAGCATGGCAATATGAGATTTGTGTGCAGGGGCGTTGTCCTGCAAAAACAAAATACCTTTGGATAGCTTTCCGCGTCTTCTCTCTTCAATTTTTTTCCGTAGAGTGGTCAGTAATGTCGAATAGTAATCTCCGGTTATTGTTCTCAACTTATCCAAAAAATCAATCATGATTACTCCACGGCAATCCCAAAAAACTGGAGCAAGAACTTTTCCAGCAGATTTTTGGACACGAAACTCCTTAGATCTTGGAGAGGACGAAGGACTTTGATTACCAAGGTATTAGGCATATCTTCGTAAATCTGCTTACCTCTTAATCCTTTTAAATACAGGTACTTGATGATGGCTCGATACTCCAATTTTTCGATTTTCACAACTCCGGTGGACATATTTTTTCTTTAAACTTATTGCGTAACTCTGGGGACCTATTCTCAGCTGCTGAATGTTGAGATACGCATACGTAATGTTTATAAATGCGAAGGTTTCTATTTTTGAACATTCGCAATTGGTTCGCATGCGTATGTATCATTCGAAATTGCAGCGAGCGGGATATTTTAAGTGAATCACATATACGAATGCGTATTTGCCATACATAACCTCGCTTTTGTATATGTTTTAAAGTGTATGGTGTATTCATTGACATATAATATGTCATTGGGTGTATTACAATTTATTCGTGATTTTGAGTTCGAGTTATATAGTTTTGTAAGACTTTTCGTCATTAAATAAATGGCTGCACAGTTTGTTCACTTGCTTTTAATCCAAGCATTAGATGCTGAAGAGAGAGCACCCCGAATTTATGAAAGACGGCGAAATCTCAAAATACCTATAGCAGTTTGCAAGATGCCTTTATATTCACCTTTATTAATATCCATTATTCTTGTATGCTAGAATTAACAAAAATCAGATCTGAGTTCAAATAATTTCCCTTAGAACCCCAGAACACTTTTAGCAGTAAACGATAAAACGAGGGTAGAATTGGGTAGAATTCGAAAATTTTAAATATTGTACGTCAGGGGATTTGATATAAACATCAGCTGAGCCACAGCATGTGCTAATGCTGTATTGCCATTTTTACGCGAGTGTGTTTAGCTAACCGTTCGTAAACACTTGCGAACCACGTATGCGAATAGGAAAGAATACAATATTCATTACGAATGCGCATGTAGCCATTCGTAAATTGTTATATGCGAATGCAAATTTGCATATGCTGAGAATAGGTCCCCTGGTTCACTTTTTTGACGTCCAACTTCACACTGACACTTCTAATGAGTTATTGTTCGTTGCTATGGTAATGTTTATGAATGGAACTGGTCTAGGCTAACTATATATCAATACATCCTCGTATATGCTTTGACCTAACAGAAATTTGTGTAGTTTTGCTTAATAAAAACCACATATCGGAGAAATTTCAGTTTATAAAGTGGAAAAGCTAGCGGTACTTTCGCAGTGTTATGAAATTTAAGAAAAGTTTGAAGGAACACTGGTCAATGCTTCCCTTCAGGTAGAATTGAAGAAGGAAGGAGTTTTAATTGTGCAAGTACTGGTATTATGTACACTATCGACATGTGTTTGCAATTGAATATCGAAAGGGTGTTTAGAGGCCAAAAGATCCTTTTACTCTCTGATAGTCAGGCAGCATGTCCTTAGATCATATCTAGACTAGTCTGGGCTGCATATAAAAACTACTTACCCTGGGGATAGCCAGACTTAGCCAGAGTAACTCAAGTGTGTGTCGGGACACAATGGCATTGAAAAAAATGAAGAGGCAGACATCCTAGCAAAGCTAGGGTCTGAAACTGTTTCCACTGGTCCTGATCCAGTATTTGGAATATTGAAAACTGCTGCAAGTGGTTGTATATTTTGGTAGACTCCAAAGTAAACATCAGTCGTACTGAAGTCACGTGTAAAAACAGGAACACAGCAAACTCCTGGTCGAAATACCCGCGGAGAAGATGACTAACGAATTACTAAACCTCAGCAGGGGCCAGATTAGGTCAGTGACGGAATTACTCACCGGTCACTGTACCCTAAGGAAGCACATGCATATAATCGGTATATATACGGAGGAACCTATTTGTCGGTTGTGCATGGAAGAGGAGGAAACAGCCTCTCACATTATCTTTAACTGTGAAGCATTATCTCATTGGGGGTAAAGACTCTTAGTTCTAGGGCATCCAAGGGAGAATTTCTACAAGGACCTAGTAAAAGACTGATAAGGACTACTGGTCAAATAAACGGCACAACTAAAAGTACAAAAAGCCTAAAGGCTGAGGTGACGAGGACTCTAAACCTCTTCCGAATCAATTAACTGGTGTTATGGCTCTGTCAGAATTGATTATTTGATTCCTACTTGTACTCATTCCAAGGACAGTTTGGTAGTTTATTTGTCATTGAGATGTCCTTTTATATAAAATATGAGGTTCAAGTCCAAGGACGAGAAAGAAACCCTGCCAAACATCAAATACCTGATTCTAGCTGAGTTGTGGTAGAGTAAACATATGCTCTACTGTTTAATGATCTTCCAGACCAAAATGGAAAGTCGCATCTTCCGCTTCACCCTCCCTCACAGGACGTCTGTCTTTTCCATAGCAAAATGGTCGGGGATCTAGACCAGAGAAACTTTGTTAAGTCTTCTTATCGGAAAATTGGAGACTCTCTGCTGAGTTCTCCCTATGAGGAGTCATTTTTGGAAGTTTGATAGAAATTTAGACGTTGCACGGTAAGAGCTGGGTGTATTTTAAGCCGCTTGGTAATGAGAGTGGTTTTTTATTGTTATATTTGTAATAATGATTTCGGCCTGAAATAAATTTTCATATGATTCTAGGATTCATGTCTGCGGCAATAAACACCTGTACCAGTCCCTGAAGGGGTTTTTGTTCCAATAGGTATCTGCGCTCGGTAGTTCCTTCTCATGGAGTACCCAGTCATCTCTATTTTGGAGGCAGGTCGTAGTTTTTCTCTCTTGACTAAGAGGATGTTGTTAGAAGCTGGGTCCTGAAGGATTTCAATAGCCTCTTCACACATAAATGCTTTGGCTTGGCTGTAATGCTTTTGACCACCAAGTATAGGATAATGTGGAGTGAGTACAAATGGAAGCTTCCCTGTTTATCACTCCGTAAAGCTCACAGATTGTTAGTGTAAATTTTCATTACGTAATTTCTTACATGCCTCCTTTACCTCGCCTCAAATGGGCTCTTTTAGCAAATATGGAAGACCATTTCGCGAATAACATAATTTATGAAATGTATTACGGTATGCGAGAACTTTCTTTTTGATTATACTTAACGACAACCCGTAGTGTAAACACCGTATAACTTAATAATTTTTCCTCTATTCGAAGCTGAGATCTTCAAAGAACTTCCCATTTCGTTCTCATTAAAATGAATCCCTATCTATAGTTAACAAGAACGGAGGGAAATGAAAATTTTAAAAGGAAAATACACAAACATTTACTAACGTAAGTGGATTAGTCTGTGCCAACATTTTTACATTAATGGTTGTCATAAAATGTAGATTCTTTCATTTCCTCTCATAAAATAACGCGGTGTAATCGGATTACTTTTTATCTCCGTATTACAGTAATTAATTTCAGGTAATTTTTGATGTTGTAATTCAACTAACATTTCAGATAGTCATTACAAGCACCCTTCTTTATATTATAATTGAATATAAGATGAATTGAGTTATTGAAGTTGAAGTCTTTCTTCCCATTCACTTTTTTGCCGATACAAAGTTATAGTTAATAAGAAAGTTAGGGAGGATAAAAATCTTTGTTTTTGTTGGTTTTCAAGTACTTATATCAATTATGATTCAGGATATTAATTTGAGAATTGGGAAGAGTCTCTATAAAAATTTTTCCTTGAAATACATGCCCAAGAAGCCATATATCATTTTCGAAGTGAATAAAGAAAGACTGCAATCTTGTTGTAATTGGATTCTGGCGCGTAACTATAACTGAAGGGCCACATAATCAAATCTGAGCAAAAAAACACAAAATGTGACAGATTCAAGTGGAGCTTCACGCGCCATCTTGAAAAAATGGTTTTTGACCGATATCTTGCAAACTTCACACTTCAGGGCCAAAGACATCCGAACCATTATTGTAGAGAATAAAAGTTCGCATATTTTGTTAATTTTAACTTTTTTTTGTAAAACTGATTGTTAACGATTTATGACCCATTTAAATGAACCAGTTTTTCTCTCTTGGTCAATAACTCCTAAAATATTGGATTAATTGAAATGCATTAATCCATTTTTAAAGATGAATTGATTCCTCACAACTCTGGTATGAAACTTTCTCCTAGTATCCATACTGTAATGTTTTTCTTATTTATTTAAACAGTTTTTACCGTGGGATAAAATTATACACTCACTATGGCTAATTACTATCGATTTATTAAAGAAACACTTACACACTATAATAATCTTAATTTATATACACACTACTTAATGTCTATTAATTTATCTACACTCGGTATAATAATTGTCCTAATTTATATTCAACACTATTTATATTCACTTCTGTTCACTCACTGTATACTGAAACTGTTTACCGATTCACTGTATACTGAACAACTTCTCGATTCACTCGAAAACCCGCTATATATACCTCTTTTTCAGGCCATTGTATGGCCTGGTACATTTCTAGAACAGTCTGGATATTACCTGCGAAAGAACGATCGCATTCATCGTTTGCGACAGGACCGGCTTCGGAATTAGTGAGTTCGTAACAATACTTTTTGGGATATAGGACGTTTAACGTAAAAATGTCGACGTGGTAGCCCAAAGGTTTTTTCTGTAACAGGTAACCGTTTCTCTTCTGTCTCTAAAATAAGGGACGAGAAGGTCTGGAGTTGGAAAGTTTATCTATTAATTAGTGAACCCCGTCTTCAATGAGGAGTCTGTGGATGTTCAGGATTTTGACCATGAGAATGAAGAATTCATTGAAGCTTTACAGTCTCCTTTGTATTCCTCTGAAGAGGGTAACGGAATAAAGAGGAAACATCAACTATAATTAGATTTTTGTCGCCTCAAAAACTCTCAAAAATTGGATGAAAGTTTGAATTTTTATTTGTTTTGAGTTTTCTGGAAATAAATTTTGAATATCTTTCTGAAAAATATTCCTTTTTCATTTACATGGAAATTATAATACTTTTGTCAATTTCCGCAAAATTCTGTATTAATGCACTGTAGTGATGAGCAAAGCAAGACCAAGACCATGACTCGAACAGTCTTGGTCTTGGTCTTGGTCTTGCTTATTCAGTCTTGGTCCTGGTCTTGCTCATTCAGTCTTGGTCTTGGTCTTGCTCAAATCTGTGAATTAGTGATGAGCAAAATTGGTCTTGGTCTTGGTCTTGGTCTTGGTCTTGGTCTTGGTCTTGGT
>CAJUYH010001694.1:16680-27493 GCA_910591685.1 Galerucella tenella
TCTTGGTCTTGGTCTTGGTCTTGGTCTTGGTCTTGGTCTTGGTCTTGCTGTATTTTGTCCTTGAGAAAAATGAAAATATTGAAAAGTAAGTAATTTTCCTTTGGATTTTAGCCATGTGTTAACCAGACATTGGAACAAAGACTATGTACTCTCCGAACATTTTTGTAAATTCTTTTTTTTTAAACAGTGATTTCTTTGTTTTTTTATGTATATGGTTAAAATCTAGTAAAGAAAACTGACAATTCGACATGCCAACTTATATTGTTCCAAGAAAAGCATATGTCGACGCAAATATTTCATCTCATATAGTTACTGTGAAAAAGAATTTTTGGTCGAGTCTTGCGTAGTAAGTCTTGGTCTTGCATAGTCGGTCTTGGTATTAGTCTTGTTCTTGGTCTTGCGAGTCGAAGAATGGTTTTGGTCTCGGTCTTGGTCTTGCTTTTTCGCAAGACCAAGACCAAGACAGCAAGACCAAGACCAATTTTGCTCATCACTAATTCACTGTATAAATTGAAAATTTCCCATTATACCTCCACTCGTTTGAGAAAGCTACTGTGTTAGCGAAACGCGTCACGAATGTAAATTGAACTTAGTTCAAATATAATGAATATTTTAAAAAATTAAATTGTTTTATCCCATCATTCAGTATGGGTCTCCATCAAGTTAAAGCCTCACCTATTCAATTAATAATTTTATGACAAATTTCCCAAGGTCGTTGCTCAGCTACAGCCCCAAGCCGAAGGTTGAGAAGCGAGCTTTCGATTTTCTCGTTTATTCTCAATATCCCAGGGATACTACTAGGTACTGCTGATTGTAATATTCATCTTTTTGCCCTGTACCCTTCTCAAGTACAATCCACACTCAAATGATAAAACTTGATTGATAAGGACGGTTTCAACTACTGAACTTCCACTCAGTTTTTAGGTCGTCAGCTTTATTTTTTCAAAGTATTGAGCAAGTCTAGTGGAATAAGACAGATTGCAACTGTTGGAGTTAGACTGGATTAATTACAAAGATGCCTATTAGCTCATCACACTGCGACCTATAAGATCTTTTGTGCAGGGGCGCATATACGGGGGGGTAATGGGGGTAATAAAGGAATAAAGGGGGAATAAAGGGAGTAATAAAGGAATAAAGATCAGTATAGTAAGTGCGGGCTTTCACCTCGTGTTAGTGTTATTTTATTTTTTTCTTATAGCAAAGTAATTTTTTGGTTCAGAGTTTAAAACAGTCGACAATGTTTCTATAGTTTTAGTTAAAAAAGTTTGAAAAAAGGTTTGAAAAAGTGTAGAGAATGTGTGGATTATTCATGAATTTATCGAGATTTTTGTCACCCCTTTTTTTATTTCAAATAACACTCAACATTATACCCGACCATTTTTTAATGTCACTACTATCAAACGAACAAAAGTTTTATTTACATGTGAAGCTTCACAAAAAGTCATTATTCTTATACAAAAGTTGAAAATGTTCATCACATTTCGACCCTCATCAGCACGCTTGGACATTAGCGGCATCGTCTTTGGTGAGAAACCAAGAATTAATTTGAGGCCATGCCAAAAGGGAAGACCCGTATAACGGGGCATTTATTAATGGTTTGTATTGTAGCAGATAGTCAAACAGTTATGATATCCGTGAAAGGTCGTTTTAAATTATCAAATTTCTTTGTTATTTCCTGAAAACAATGGACCATTTCATTGTTCGAATGGCTTTTATTTCACGGTGTACGAATTTGAATATTTTGTTTGTCCCTTTCATCTATACAATGAACACTTTAATATATATCCATTGATAACATTCTTCCTGGTGATGTCTCTCCCATTATTAATTTTAACTAATTGAAACTAATAGAAAGCGAAGGTATTAATGGCCCAGAGTTGGGTGAATATATGTTGAAAAATTGTATTGCAATTAATGATAATGGTAGCAATAGTGTTGTTATTTTCGGTTGATAAATACAATGAATAAATTCCATATTTCAAATTCACAGCTTGCTCGCTCTATACTTCGCAATTTTTGTAATATATTACATCCACACTTAGACCTTGCAAGATCTTGCTTGCAACTGTTGACAACTGTTAACATCTTACAATAATTGCAATATGGAATTTTCAATTTAAATACAACAAAAAAAGTTTATTTATAAGGTTAAGTTAGTGTATCATATGATGTTGGTATTGTTGATAAATTAACTTTGAAAAATATTGTGTGAGCAGTCTTATATAGTAAGCAATCGATGGAGATTTTTGAGAAGGGATATTGAAAATTTGGAGTCAGAAAATCCTTTTCAAGTCTTTTTTTTTTCGCCGGGACATGGTTATTTGCAAAAGGTTATGTGACAAAATATTCTTGGCAAGATGATGTGAAACATACTTGTTCCCGTATCTCCAGTAGCTGCGGAAAACAATATGTTGTAGGTAATACATGCTGGTAGTAACGAAGGGTTTTCACCAGAAGCCAGTTCAGTTTTGTGTGCCATCTTTAATTTTTTTGGACAACGCTTACTACTACTCACGCGCGTTCGAGATGATATTCGAAAATGAATGAATACGAATAATATCAGAGATGATAACTTATTTACCAAGGTAGATTTGTTTATAAAAGTACGAGAAGTAACGGAGTTAGACATGTAGTAATAAACCTTAGTGGAGAAAGTGAGAATGATTCATAAGTGATGACGATTATTCTGGAAAGGAATTGACTGAAAATGCATTTCTTTTGTACATAATATAATCAATAACATTCAATTTCTTTGTCATAAATTGTTACTTTCTTCTAAATGTACTAAGGAAGGATTCTATTAAACTTTTATTTGCCAAAAGAGATACTGTATCATCTTTACAGTTTTCTGCAAAGAAAATGTTATTTTAGTAAAGCGTGCTATCAATAGATGTTGAAGGTAATACTATTAAAACGCTTTACAAAGTCTTTTAAAATCAAAGAACAAAGACCTCTCACTAAGAAGCAACAACTACGTCCCTGGTTATATGCCAAGAAGGACATTGTTGGTATATCCACAGTATAGAAACGAACCAGTAGTATAACTCTTATAAATTTCAATCATAAATTGCCAGAGCTTTTGATGAACTTGAACGGATCGCTTTACGATTCATTTCACCATAGGCGTAGGTGGCATAAGTTTTAAAATGACTTGGACGTGTTAAATGTTTTTTCTTGAATATTGTGGAACAGTAGTACACTGATGAGTGAATAAAACAATAGTCTTATAAGTACAAAATATTTATTGGTTTTTCCATATTACAATTTTCATTTTGTTTTGATTTTTAAAATTTTTATTGACAAATAATGTGTAATATAATCGCACCCTGAAGAAAAGTTTCATTAAATATTTTATTGGTAAATCAACACAAGGATATACAAACTCTGTTGTTTGACTAATATTTATAAGTGATTCAATAATATTATCTTCCGTAGCAACTTTCTCAAAATTCATTTGGAATAATGTTTCTAATAATGAGATGTATTGTGCAAAATTTTCATGCGGCATATTCAAGTTTCCAAAAGTATCCTTATTCGTATTTTCATAAGCTCTAAGGTAACAGTATAAAGACGAATCGTCTAAATTCTGATACGCTTGTGAATACGTCTCACATACGCTGCATGTATGAATTTCCGAACATTTTTTAATTAAATAACCACAAAAGTAGCGAACAAAATTCTTTTCCAATAAATCATTTGTCTGAAAGTCTTTAGGCATTGCAGTATTTGATGAAAGAAATTTTGTTGGAATAGCCTTTTTTTAAAGAAGTTTTCTTTTATGAGGTTGCATAATCATGTCTAGTTTAAAATGAGCACCACATAAATGACTACTATTGTATAGAGTTTCTATTTTTGGCTTCAAGTCAGACCTATCGCATGCTTCGAGCCAAACTTTAGCTCTGAAACAAAAACAACAAATTAAATCAATGCATGAAACTAAGGCTCATAAATGTAATATGAAAATCAAATAATAAAGTATTAAGTATAAAAATACAAACAGTTTCTCACTCCCACTGAATCATTTGGAAAACGGTGAAATTTTTCATCACAATCATAATATTTATTGTTACATCCACGAACTACACACACACTACCCGTTTTCTTCTTTTCAATGGTATCCATTGCAAAAAAATGCTTATAAACTATGAAAATAATACCGAAAACTCGTAAAAATATAAGCTGTAATAAATAATTCGATTCGAAATTCACCACTGGCACTTTAGTTGGATCGCAGCACAGCGAAATATGTCGAAACTAGGTGACAAAGTTAAACTTTGCTTTTAAAAACTTTTTATTATAAAAAGAAACATGTCTATAGCTTACTTTATGAGATAATAATGGGGCTGAATGCACGAAAGAGCATGTAGGTATTTGAAAAAATCTAGATTTTCCTTTTTCTTATAAGCAATGTTATGGTCTTTAGACTTCCCTTTTTTTATAAGTAATGTTATGATCTCTAAAAAAGGCTTCATCTGGCTATACGTTCACAAAAAACGACACAATTTTAGGTGTTTTCTGCTAAAAGTCAGGGGAAAATTCCGTTTCAATATTGCTGAAATTTCCAACGAATTGAACACCGAAAGTGGTAAACTAAGAGCGGCCCGACTGTATATACATATTCATAATGCATTTGAAAGTAGGTACACAATCAACTTTTGTTTTGTTGGTAACAAAAAAATTACCAACTTTCCACCCAGAATTGTATGCAAGCTGCAAATCGCGATCCAAATCGATTTGATACAAGAGCTTAAAATGGCTAGAGAATTGCTAAATTATCCTCTACTGCACATGCTTTCGATCAATTGAATAGTGTAAGAAGATTTGCGACCTTCAACATGGGTACAGTTAAGTCACTCCATCATAAGTATGAACAGACTTTACCGTTTGATTTGAACTTTCTTTCAGTTTTTCATTATTCAAAGTGTTCTCAAAATAGGACAATGAACAAATATTTATTATTTCAATAAGCGTGATGCAATTACCGATTCATATACTTTTCAACCTCGTAAAAGTTATTAATGGCTATCAGATAACCGGTAACTATCTTTCATTAAGAAGGAACATATGGGTACATTAACTGCTCTTTGAACAAATTAATAATATAATTATGTAGTGATGGACACGTATATAAAGTCGCGCGGATGTAGCTATAAATTTTTTTAGTGGTTTAAAAATTTTCACAAATGATTTACAGTTAGTAATAAAATAATAACGAATAGATCTACATGACTGTACAAATTTACTTTAATGAATACTGCGGTGATTGAAGAGGTTTTTCTTTCAATAAAACCCTTTCATAAACAACTATAGTTATTATAATCAGATAATTTTGATTCAATAAATATTATTGATGATTGTTGGGACCTCTTAATAGGTTAGTCAAAAAGTTCAAAAACGTAATTTTCAATTAAGTTCCGAAAAATATGAGCGATAGATAGCAGCTGCTACTCGTAAAAATCAAATAGGTCGCATTGAATAATTTGTTTATGCTGATTGTTAATATAATAACTTCAAAAAATTAAGGTGTATTCTAAAAATTTAAAGAATAAAATTGATGGTCGTTAGAAATAGTATATGCAACGAACATAATATGTAATGAGGGTTATGAATACACAAGCATTAACCGGGAGCCAAAGGCGAATTTCGTATGGTTAATGTGAGTGTATTAATAACCATTGCATGACAGCTGCATACACTATTTTTTCTACGAAGAAATTTAATTTTAAAAAACACAAAAAATGTACTACCCGGACTCGATCCCGGCATCTACACATCAAAAACAATCTTATGCGGCGCCTTTACTCACTGTGCTACGGGATCACATTGTTGAACTAATAGCATAAAGTGTATAGAGGTAGGTATGTTACTATTCTACAAAATCAGTAATATATTATTGTAAACAAAATTTAATAAGTTTAAATATGAATTTACCTTGGTCATTGAGTATTTTTGGTCTTGTGCTCGACATTTCTTTTAAAAACTTACGCAAAAGATTTAAAAACTGTCATGAAACACACGAATCTCTAAGAAACTGTCAAACATTCTACATAAAATATTGGGTATTTGTAAATCTAGATTTCTATTGGTCAATTTTTCAGTTTTATAATGAAAACCAGTGTTATAATGAGTATCATCATGAAACTGAAAATTGGCATTTGATCAACAACTTATAGTATGGGAGAAGAAAAAGACGTTTAGTTTCTTTTTCAACAAGCTAGGCAATTGTTGATTAACAAAACGTTTTTGAAGTTCCTTGTTTATTGTAGACTAAAAAAATGTTTCGCGTTGTGGAGCCCTTCCTATATACATACTTAACAACTTAATAGGCAGCAACTGTTTAGCACCCTGGATATGATATAAATAACACAAATTTCCTTTCAGAACATTCCCAACAGAGTTTTGTGACACATTCATTTGTTAAGCAATGCTTCTGGTATTCCTTTCTGGATATTCTCATATTCGTCAATAATTTAAAGAGCTTGCTTTTCGAGCGTAGAGATACTACAGATGGAGTCAACAAGCCACAGGGTGCTGCGTAAGGGAGAATGTCGGTCTGAACACCGGTGAGAGAGAGGTTTTTCTGTATTTGTCTGTGTATACACGCTTTTATAAACCTCCTACTTTCTATCTCTCTTTTACATACTGACGGTTCCTGAGCTGGCCTGTTGCCTCTACTTGTAGTATCTCTAAGCCTTCGAATCGTGGATTCCCTTTTTTGTAAAAGTTCCAGTTTATTGTAAACGAGGATGCAGTTTCGTGAACGATTCAGAACTATTGCAGAATTGTCGCGACGACTAGAAGCTTATCAAGAAATTAATTCTTTATTTGGATATCTAACAGATTTTTTGACAAAGTCCAATGATGAAATTGGAGAGGCTTGTACAAAATTTTGTGAACATTAGGTATTCCAAAATTGTGCATTTCAATAACTTCACTTATACATTTAAAGGAATCGTTAAACTTGATTTTTGATAATATGGTACAATCAATTTCCACGAATATAATGATAGAATTGCAGATATATAAAAATCTGATAATATCAAACGCCAAAGATGAACTAAAATTAATAAAAAACTGTCTTCCTTCAACAATTTCGCAGAACTGTTTAAAATCATTGTCGATTATGGTGATTGGAAATTATGTATTGCAAAAGTTCAACTTCCAAGATTTTTTTAAGCGATTTTGCCATTTAACTTACCCACTTCCTCCGGGAAATAGGACTAAAGGAGCTACTCGTTTCCGAGACTCTCCTCTGAAACTAAGAAGTAAGTGGGCACAATAGATCTAGTATCACCCCAAAATACATACATCACATTTCCACCTACTCAACAATAGTTATTTGTATACTAAGGCCGCAAAATACTTTTTCGCGTTCCGAGAGAGAGAGATAATCTCGAGGTCGCGAAAACATTTCGCGGCCATAGTATACACAATATTTTTCGTGCAACCGTGAAAATTACATAATTTCAATAAACATTATGTAGTGGCGTTCAGTTTGCCGGCAGTCACTATGGGAACGGCCGTAAAAATTTTTGTCGGCCGTCACTCTGGGTAACGGCCGCAAAATATCATTCTCTGGGTAACGGCCGCAAAATATCATTTTGCGGCCTCTGTTGCGGCTGCAAAATGCTTGTTTTGCGTCCGGTTGCACGAAAAAATATTTTTCATTCGTTATACAATATATTTTCCGCAAATGGCTATTCCTAACGAATCAATATTGAAACCCTGCAGTTATAATCTTTATATCGATTCAAACCAGTAAACAATCATCGTTGACTTTTGTTTTGTATTAAATTACTTAATTTTCATCGCAAGTCTTGAACCGACACATTTTCACGTCCTTAAATTGTGCATTAAATCAATTTTATTGAAAATATCTTCATTAATTATCTCAGCGTAGACGTTTATTCGGGGCGTGGATCTTTAGCACACTCTCGAAATCATAAAACACTCAGTCTGCAATTTAAGTAATCAACTCGTCTAAAAGCTTAGTGTATACCTACAGCAACGCTTCATAATAAAATCAATGATGACTCGAAGTCGTTACCCTTAATTTAGATCGCGTTACCTTTTTCATAATAAGTCGTTGATAATGAAAAAGTTTCTTATAAAGATAGAAGTATCACTAATCAGTGATAAACGTTATTTCAAGTTATTATTATAAAAATCCTAATAATTACTAGATTTAAGTTATGAAAAGGATCAAGAGAAAATTCATTTTCGTTCTTTTCCAGAATAAAACTGTTTTTTCTTTCACCAGATCACGACCCTTTTATTAACTATTTAGGATCTTCTCTAATTTAAGTTTCATGTTCCATACTGTAACTGTAACACAATTGTGGTTCCCCCTTAAAGTGACAACTAGCTCAAATTGCAATAAATTCTAATTATTTGGATCTGACGTCAATTGAATTTCATGACTCCTTTTATCCCTCAAAAACCGCAAGCCCATCGGAGACCCTTAAAGTATTAAAAGGGAATGTCAAATAATTTATTAATTCTGTTTGGTTGGTAAAATTTGCTCGGATTTGAAATAGATACTGTGTTGTGTTCTAAACTTATGTCGATTTTAATTCGTTTTTATAGTGCAGTTAAATTACTTAAAAAAGAGATAACGAAGAAATAAGTAAATAGTGTAGTGGTTAAACCCATAATAACATAATATGCCATTTTAGATATGAAAACAGACTATATGTTCACTAAACTTCTCCACAGTCCCAAATATGAGGTAGAAATACCTCACAAAAAGGACTGGCAAGACCCAAGCAGACTGAAATTTCCTCGAGGAGAGACCTGGTACACAGACGGGTCACAGACTGGGGAAGGGCCACGAGCAGGGGTGTATAGTGAAATGAGAAACACAAGATGCTCCTTCTCACTAGGAGAGAACATACCTTTGTATTTCAGGCAGAGATTTATGCTTTCCTAGAATATGTCAGGATTAACAAACATAGGACGACACTCACAGGATAAACATACTAACTGACAGCCAGGCAGCCCTTGCAGCTTTAAACAGCCACAAGGTAACATCCAGACTGGTAGAAGAATGCCAGTAAGAACTAAATGAACTAGCAGACCACGTTAAAGTAAGATTAGTGTGGGTGCCGGGACATAACGGAATTTTTGGAAATGAACAAGCTGATGAACTCGCGAGAAGAGGTTCAGCAACAGTGGACCAGAACCAGCTCTTGGGACCACAAAGAAGGTAGTCCGAGGGCAAATACAAAAATGGGTTAGAAGCCAACATAGACTTCAGTGGAGGAAGTAGCCCAGCATCAGAACGGCTTCCAAAACACACAAAAAAAGTAAATAGTCACAATAGTCCCATATGTCAATCAGATTTTCATGACTAGGTCTTTAATAGGCCATTTTTATGGACAGTAGCATCTGGAACTAATATTACAATTTATCCAAGGTTATTAATATCTACGAATTATTATAACCACCCATTACTCCTTTTCTTATGCAAGGATGACATCAAATACCCAAAACGAATGTTCTTACTTTGGGATCCACCAAGGATCATAAAAAATCAAATATGAACAATTCTGCTCTGGAAGATCATCAAGCGACAAGCCAATGCAAACTAAAATTTCTTAAACAAAAAAATTCCATACCCAACTTAGCTTGACGTTTTTTCTTACACCTTCACTTCTTCCAAGTAACCTCAAACTATTCCAAACGCCACTTTCTTGCGCGATGCTTCGAGTGCCGCCTGATTGTTTGACATGATATTGATCTGCTTGCTCTAAAGAGCTGTTCTGCTGTTTTCTCCATTACTCTATTTCTCTATCATATTGCAAGATTACTGTATGCCACCACTTGAATCACAGAGAAGTAACTTCCCAGTGCATAGCTATAGCTGTCACCTGATTTTTCTGGAGAATACTGAGGTCTGTGTCAGTCCATCCCTTCCTCTTTGTAGTCTATAACTTCAGATGATAAAAATGTAGCTATAACTCAATAATTATGGCATTTGGGTGGAGACAACATTAGATGAAAAATTAGTACATTTTAAGGATTGAAAAAGGCAAAAAAATACAGTTTGATTTTTTTGAGATAATATTCCAAAAAAAAAGATCTGACAATTATGTAAATACCTCCATAATATCGGCCATGTTACAAGATCTTTGCATACCAAAATCCATAAAAATCGTGTTATCGGTGTCCGAAATAATGGAGTCATTCCATCGTTAAAACTCTGTATAAAGGCTGGTTATAAATTTGCTGCAGATTCTACACGTTGTGGAATGTGCAAGTTTTCCTATATAAATTAAATTGTCAAAAGTGTCAATTCAATAAAATAATTTTAGATTAGGTATATAGCGAGTGTTTACCAGGGTATTGGTAATTTGGTTCCCGGCATTAGATATTAATTATAGATCTCGGTTAATAATATGTAATTTGGTTCCCAACAACAGAAAGATCATTGGTAATTTGGTTCCCGGGCATTACTGTAAAAGAGGCGATACCTTCATAAACACTTGTTTATTTTATTGTAGTTTGTTGCAGTGTAATTATCTAGTATGTGCTTGTTCTTTGGACTTTACTATTCAGAGTTGTACTTCCTTTGTGTTGTTCAGTTGTGTTTTGAATTAAGCTTCCTCGATAACATTCACTTTTCTTCAAAGTTGTGTTTCATTCTCGCCATGAATCCCGAAACAATTTTGAGTGGACAAGGAAAACAATTATTAATTATTAATAGTTTAAAACTTTAGGCGAACTATCGGAAGCTCCCGAAAAAGAGGTGAGAAGCTATGAATTTGTGCAAACTGCAAACAGAAAGTAGAAATCGGAAGAATGTAATAAAAGT
>CAJUYH010001694.1:27503-38401 GCA_910591685.1 Galerucella tenella
ATGAAAAGATGTAGAGGACCTGCCCAAAAAACCTGCGAAACTTATTTGCAGAATGTATGTATGTATGTATATTGGGATGACATTCACTGAGACCTTAAAGATCTATTGTGCCTCCTTAGTTCTTGAGGAAACTCTCAAAGATTAGTATAGTATAATAGTAGTTCACATAACTAGTGCGGAAAGAGATACTTTTGCGCAGGATATTGCAGCAATCGCGTGGCGGAAAGTCACTTTACACACGTGTTAGGTACACTATTTTTTCTACTAGCATACATGCAAAAACCCAAAAGTCAACATAAAGAAACATTCATTATTAAATACATGTCAACAAATTAATTATTATTATTTGAGATTCATTTGATGAGGCTTATGCCAGAGCCATTGAAAAAGTATGGAAACACACGTTTCTTTTTTTTTAATTATAGCAGAATTCTAAAAAATTTCTTAATGTTTCAGTCATTTGTATACAAATATCAGTATACTACCCAAAAACTTAGCAGATTCACTTTTCCGCACGCTAGTAGGACAAATTTTATACCCACCACGGTGGTGAAGACATTTATAAGCCTCGCACCTTATTCCGCTCAGTCAATAAAAATAGTCTCCACCACCTTGGTGTATAATATACTATTAATTATTGTTTGCAATTTTTTCCAGTTATTTTTTTATGTTATATCGTTTTGTTTTTCAACCAACTTCCTTAACTATTATCAATTTATCTTTATTCAATTTGTTTTCTTGGGCTTGGTTATATTAAGTTGTGTTAAAAATGTTTGACGCTTCGGTTTCACTGCCTCCCGATCTACAAGTTTCTTTCTGTACTTCACTTGATATTTTTTGTAGGAACTTGTGAATACCTTGTCTGTATTGAGCAATTCTAAAAACAGGAGTTTTTCCGGGTACCAAATCGCTAATAGAGACCAAGTAATCTGAAAATCTCGTTAACCAAATCACACATTTTTAAATTCTCCAAAGAAAACGAACTATTTAAACCCAATCTATTTAAATTCTATTGGACTTATACAATGTAACACACATTCCTAATATCTAATAAAAATAACGTGGGTGTGAAATTTACATTTGTATGTATGTAGGTATTACGTTAGTCTCATATTACGAACAGAAACATTCTAACCATTGTTGAATAACTATGGGATCTTTTTTTGTACGCTTCACGATTTAACGATAAAGATAAATGTCACGGTTAAAATAGTATTAATTGAAATCTTATGTTTGGGTTTTAATAGTCGATTTTTATACGGATACAAGTCAATTACATCAGAAGATCGAAACATTTATATGCAACGGAATGTTAATAATCAAATTCTTATTTTAAGGATCAACTTTGACTGGTTTTTTGCTTTGTAAATTATTGTATAATGTTATATTGATTCTTTTCACTTTTTGATCAAGAATTTTATCATTGAGCGATCTGATCGTTGGAATTGAATTGAATTTTCCCTGACTATAAAACAGCCACCAAAAAAGGATTATTTTAAAAGATGGCTACAATAATGGCAATTAAATAACCCTCATGAGCACAAATTGCAAATGAGAACGCGCAAGTGGGCGGAAGGATTTCAGTAATTGATACAATTGGTTCTTCTGTTTAATTGACCACAACTGGTGAAGTACAGGGTGGATTTTTTTACCACTTCCTTTTATGTGGTATTCGTAAAGGTTAATTGAACATGTAATTGAGTAGTAGGTGTTGACGAAGATCAGACACGACGATCTCTGGAATAAATTGGATTACGTGTTTTGCCGTGAGGCTGCGAAATGGAGATAAAATCATCTCGAACAATGAACTTTTCCTGATTTTTTTTACAATTCTCTACCTGTTCGAGAAGTAACATATTTATTGACGGAATACTTCCCTTTAACTTTGATGCCAAATGATATAAAATGTTGTTTTTCCACTACTAGCTATAAAGTTGACAATTATTGCGTCTTCCAGCCAACTACAAAGTTGAATTTCTCTATTGGTGATTTTTTTTTCTATTGTTAACCTAGGAAAATAATGAACAAATTCGGATATTTTGAGAATCAATGGATAGTAGTTAAACAAAAGCTTGATCAATATAATTTCACCCATGAGATTGTCTTTAATATATATCATTTGCTGCTTGAAATTACCTAACAAAACAAATTTTTTTTAAATAAAAATGCCATCAGACTGATGAGACATAAGGATTACTATCATAATCTATGGGTTGGATGAGGAACAAAAACAAACAGTGTACATGCCAGACAGTCAAAAACGTTTTTGGAGCCCTGTAGCACTATGTGAAAGTAAACATCAATAAGCCATTATTTCGAAAACTAAAAACTAGATTTTCCTTGAAATGGTCGCCATTTCGGCCCAACAAATCGTATTGGAACCGTTTTTTTTTTCAAAAATCTGCTCAATTTAATCAGCTTTATCATGCTTCTACCGTATTTACAATATCTTGGAAAATTTATCCGGAAATTTGAAAAAACTGGAAAAGGTGCTTTTTTGTGATACATGTTTCCGATGTTTTTCTTTCAATAGAATACGATGGTGCTATTGAATTTATCGTAGGGCGTACCTGAAAAGTGCTAGAAGTCAAAAACTACGCGAAAAAAGTGAAAAAATGACATTTTGTGTTTGCAAGGTTGTAACTCTGGAATGGAAAAAGTTGGCATATTACTGTTTTGCCCAAAAGATAGCTTATATATTCGAAAATATCATATCCAAAATTCGCGTTAATCAAAGTGGGCGTTTTTGAAAAATCGCATTTTTTTACAAAAAAAACTTTTTGAGTTTTTCCAATTTTCCGGAAAAATTTAGCAGATTATGGGAAATCCAGAAAAGGCATGATAAAGCTGATTGAATTACATACATTGAAAAAAGTAGCAGTTTCGATACGATTTCTTGGACCGAAAGGGCGATCATTTTAAGTCGAATGCAGTTTTTAGTTTTCGAAATAACCGCTTCACGATGTATACTTTGTCATGGTGCTACACGGCTCCAAAAACGTTTTTTGGAAAAGAAAAAACTTGTGTCTCATGAAATTGCAAATGGTATGTGGTCTGAACGTTCCAGAAAAATCAAAGAAATCGATTTTTTGGCTCGTTGAATCGCCGTGGAATCAGCCATATACTATTTCGGCGCAGTGGTTGGTTCTTACGCCTTAAATTACCAGTGTATGTGTGTATCAATTTATTGGCCAAAAGGTCAGTCTAATTTTGTGGAACATAAATAGGCATACATTTACAAATTTGTTATTATCCCTATTGCTATGTTTATATATATGTCTATATATATATATATATATATATATATATATATATATATATATATATTTATTTTCTTTTTCATTATTTTCTTCATTTTATTTTTTCTTTTATCATTTTTTTATTTCTCCTTATTATTTTTTTTATATTACCAGATAATCGAAAAATTCCCTCTTTTTGAGATGTTCAGACAGTTTCATTTCATAAATAATAAAAAATAGTTAAGTAGAGGTGTTTCATTCTGAAGTTTTTTTATTGACGCTTGAGGAAAAAATTCAAATAATGCTTCAAGTTGTGATACTGTACCTACACCCGCGAACCTTACGGTACAAAGTCTCCATAAAGCAAGTCAAAACTAGTCTTCAGTTAACGACTTACGACACCAATATAAGATATCTAGTTATGTTCCGATCGAAGTCAATATTCTTCATGAATCATATCTCTCTTTGTGTCGTATATGGTAGTGGCAAGCAGTGCACAAACAAACGGATTACAATTTACAACCAGAGTCCATTGCTTTAATGCCCACACGAGTTATATGGAAATTAGCGAGCGTAGTTCACAATTATTCCTATTCTATTTCACACATAGGGATTAAATCCTTGTTTCCTGAACTAAATGGAAACGATATAATGGGCAATGTTATTAAATTCCTATAGTCCGTAAATTTGCAATGAAAGGATGCATTAAACAGAGTGGACAACTTGTAGATAGCTAGTATTATAAAATTGCAATTATAATTTTTGGAAATTCCGTATTCCACTCCCAGTCGGACTTGGAACTTCTTAATCTGCAAACAATAGAAAGACGAGTTCGCTGACTGACCGTAACGTGACAGCGGCATTGTCACATATTTTTCAAATGGCTATAGGTCAGCGGTGCACTTCTAAAATAACGCAAGAAAATCGAGGTAACAGACCACGAAGAGGTGCGGAAATATAAGTATACATTAGGTTATTGAAAACAAAAAAAACCTCAGTGACTTTTTTGCTATCGTGTGGTCAGTGATTTATTTTCAACAAATGAATTGCGAAGTAGCAAGCACTTCTATATCATTGTTTTTGTAATTTTCGGAAGTATTTTCAATAACTGCAGTATCCAGTTCCTGTGTAATGTAAATTTCGATAACGTCTATTTGCTGGTCATCATACATATGCTGGAAGCTGACTTTATTTTTTCTCCAGAGTTCTCTTGAACATATAAAAAAATGTTTGTTAAACTATAGGAACCAACAGCCTTGGAAAACACTCCAATCATATTCTAACCAGAGCTAACTATAGATTTTTGTGCTTAAGGCTCTGGAGTCTAAACTAGTTTGGAATTGCAATCAATCCCTTTAGTAACTGGTTAGACAAAACAAGTTAATTTTGTTCTGGTTAACAAGGCTTCAAGAAATTGTCGGAGATTATATTAATGATGGTTTCGCAAACTAAACATTGAGGGTCGGTTGTTTAGCCACGGTGCAACCAACAGTTCAATTCTGGATTTTTACACTGTGCTATTTACAAGATGCGACTTATAGGGGTTCCTGTAAGTTCGTTGAAAACTAGTTCAAATGCACTTTTCATTTTCTTAAATTTGCTCTGGTTTCATAAAATAATGGATAGCTATGTTTGAAAGTCGAACTCCATTTTCATACCACTTTCGAATACTTACAAGTGCTTAGGACATAGCCAGCAGGTTAAAGACGCGAGAAATTGAAAAGTTAAACCTGGAGTATGGCGGTTCGATTTGCCGCTGCGGTGAAATTTTTTCCTCTTTTTTTAGTTATTTTTCACAATCTATTTTTTTATCAAACCAGAACGTATTTGAGAAAATGAAAAGTGCATTTGAACTTATTTTGCAACGACCTTTCCAAATCTGTTATTATTTTTATGAATGCTATTTGGTAAAAAGTTTAGCTCGCGTTTGACAGTTTTGTCGCATCTTATAAATAACTTTTTTCTTATTCTTTTGGGAATCAAACCACAATAATGTTTTTTTATTTTTTATTTCGACGTTTCGGTAGCGTTCCAGCTACCGTTGTCAAGATTAAATAGCAATGAATAAAATAATTTTTGGTCCCTATCTGACACAACGATAAAATGTGACAACTAGACAATCAATAATATTTTGAAGTTTAAGACTACAAAACTTTGTTGTCAAATTTTATTAAGGTCCATTCATAGTAGATCACACCTCTGGTAAAATGTGAAATAAAATATTTTATTTTATGACATTCTAACGATATGATAGTCTACTAGAAATGGAATCCAGTGAAGTGCATGTTCCAGGAACGGTTTTTTATTGGGATAGCGCTTTTTTAGCTTATTTTGGAAATGCTGTTAATAAAACGCGTTTGCTGTTACTTTTTTTGTGTATGATCATTTTGGTTTTCAAAACATGTATAACTCAGTTTGGTGATTTTGTGTATCGATTAACAACTATTCCAATGATAAATCATAAGAAAACCTGGATAAAAACTTATGATGCTATCCTGATAACGCAGGTAATTGATTATTGGAAATTTCTTTTTCTAACATTTGACTACATTCGGCTGAAATACTAGCTACACATTTATCTGCATTTAGTTGTATCAAAGCACTTTCTTTGATTTTTCGTCTTTTATTATTGGGCTCTTTCAATATTACTTTTGTCGAATCCCATTGAACTTTGGGCCCCTCTTCCCAAGCATGTTTACAAATACCTGACTTAAAGAACTTCCTATTTTTGATGTATTTTTTATGTTCACTTATTCGGACTTTCAATGGTCTAGATGTTTCATGAACGACTGGTAAGGTTGAACACTCAATCATTGATTAAATATTGACATACTTCTGATAGTTTACATTTTTTATTATAATAGGTGAATATTAATGAATAAATGAAATAAATAACAATCTTCAAAACTTAAGTAGCATAAAAGACATTCTAGAATTGCTGAACACGGTGATGAATCCCAAATGTTCAAGGAAAGTCCTCCGAGTGTTGGCGCATACGTGAAAAAGTTTTGCCAACTGATATTCAACGAGCATTCTATTGAACCCTGTTGTAATTTCACTTGAACAACAACAGCATGTTTGATCTTACTGACTAAACAAGTTCATGCTCGACAAATATATTCAAAAACAATATCATAATAATATGAATTTCTTTTAATATAATAATCTAAAAAAATAGTGGTCTCCTGGAAAGTTTTGAAAATTGGTAATCTCATAGATTTTAATTTGCTTTTCCAGAATTTTGAGTTTGCAAACATGTATTTCTGCCGCTCGTGTCGTCATATTGGAAAATAAACAACAGTTTTTTGACAAAAGTTCTTTTGGACTTATTTTACGATGAAAACAGTTATGAACAAAATGAACAATGTGACAATTACCTACAATTTATGTTCTCGCCTTTTTTCCATAATTTCAATGGTTCAGGCGTACGAGCTCCGCAGAGTGTACTTCTTCAATATCCTGAAATCTAGAGAATTCTTATTCGCTTCGCTGTTCTTGATGGACCAGGTGCTACGAATCAATTGTCTGTAGTACCAATCGAAACGTCACAGGCTAGAATTTCAACTACATCATCCGCAATGGTAGTATCAGTTTCATCACAATCCTCTTTTAGTTTCCAGAGATACGCTACAATCCGTGTGATTAAAAAAGCCCTTTATTTAACCCTGCCTTCCTGGGAAATTGATAAAAGAAATATTCACCTGTAGGACGTAACAATATTTATTATCTAACCCCGTTTCCTCAACATGGAACCATCTATAGTCTAAAAGAAAAGGAAAAAAAAGTTCAGAGAAATGGTCTTCAAATATTGAATGAAAAACAGAGGATGCAGGTTAAAAATACAAAAATATAGATATTTGTGAATTTGATCCTTTTTGAAATAACTTTAAATAATTCGCCACTGGCGAACTTTTCTACAGCAGCTATTGGCCATATGATTTATTGCAATTGGCCCTTCAATTTCATGATTGCCGGCAAAAGCGAAGACGATATACTTTGAGACAAACTATACCTGAGGGTGTTGTAACTGCTACATCTGTTAATATTTTCAAGAACAGACTTGACCCTTATCTATTTCCTGATTAATCGGCACTGCAATTTTTATTTATTTAATTGTAATAATAATAATATTATTTTCAAAACTCGGTTCTGGTTTCAAACGCCGTTCCTTCAACGCCCACACGTATTTTATGAAAATTGGTATAACAAATAAATTGCTTTTTAGATTATATCCCAACGAGCTCCATACCGAATATATTTGTTCTCAATTTAGTTGTTTATTTTCTATTTGCATAAATTATTGAAACGGACAAGTACGTATTGGATATTACGGCCTGCGCTTGTAAAATGTTCATACTGCCAGTTGGAATTTATAGAGGAATTATAATAACCCAGCATTTACCAGTTGTTACAGATTTTATGGGATTTAAGAGAGTGGAGATGACAACACGATTTAACGGTGATTTCTTTATTCAGTTAAGTTTATCTACGGAAGAATTTGATGGTAAACTGTCTCGATATCTTATTTTTCATTTATTATTACTTAATTTTATTGTATTTGAATAGTATTGCAATTCTTATTACTAGAGATCCGGATTCAGTACATACATATTTGGAGAACAAAAAAATTGATTAAATTACAATAGGTATATGATGTTTTATGAAAAAATAAGGAGCAGACTTGAAATGTATTCATCTAATACGAAGGCTCTCAGTTTTATTATATTTAGCATGTAATCGAAAATTCAGTATTTTCTCAGTTTATAGCTCAAATAATTGCTCTTTAAAAAAATAATTTGCAGCCCCGAAAAGTGCAGATTTACTTTGTTCAAAATTGGTAGAGGGTGTAATTAAAGTTACAATTTACATTCACATTCACTTGTTTCATCGGAATCTGATGAATCATCAACTCCAAAGTTAATTATCATGAGTTCCACAACTTCATCATGATGTAAATCGTGGAAATTTAATATTATAGTATTTTTCCCTCAACTGTAGACAGCCCTACTAAAACTCTCAACTGCGGTAAAGGTAAAGCTTGTAATCGCCGTCATATTCAGGGTATAACAATAAATACGTAGGTATAGTTAAAATAATACCATTCTTGGTGTGCGTCATCGATTGTGACGTATATCCGGGTTTTCGGCATGTCGTTTATTTTATTTGCTATTTGGACATATAGCTAACCTTAAATTTGGAAAAATAAGATAATCAGGATTGTATTTAGCCAAATTTGAAAAGGCTATGCAATTAATAATTAACAGCTTCTTTTTCTAACTGAAAATACTTGAGAACTTTCAAAATACTGATGTTTTTCCGTGTATAAATAAAACAATAAGATTAATATTCACTTTTCATAAATAATAATTGACCGTAAACAACATAGTACAGACCTGTCAAGAACTGTCAGTGTGACAGTAGAAAAAGACGTAAGACTTATTGCCGCTACGAAAGTAACGCCTTCATAGTATTTTAAACTCTCGATTGATAGGTTGAGCTTGAGCGTAATCTAAACATCAACCAATCAAATTTTTGTAAGTCATAGATTAGGGTTAACGTTTGTAATACATTTAAACGGTTCATTATTGTGATACTTTGATTAGGATTAATCACAGACCTGCCTTTTTTTCCATTTCTTCCTACGTAATGTGATAGAAGGAGATTAACAATCGATGACGAACACCAAGAAGGGTATTATTTCAACTATATAGTGACTTCACAAATTAATCCTTTGCTGGTAAACGATCGACAAAATAATATAGTTTGATAATTAATCAGGTAGGTATCATTTTCACATGAAAACTGACCAAAACACACATACACCCCTCAAAGAGCGGTGCATCCCGGGAAGATCCTTCCATCCACCCCCTATATCATCAAATGGGTCCTCATTGTCGTCGTTCGCGTTTCTCGCGTACAGCTCGTCTCTAACCGAAATTGCTGTTGGCTGTGATCGAGCTGTCTTCTTCTTTGGCCGTGTTACCGACGTGGTTATATCTTCGATGGTCTTCTCGCTTGTTTTTCGCCTTCTGTTGTGTGTGTTTTTTCGCAGCCTCTAGGGACAAATCCTTAGCCGACGAAATGCGACTGTAGATGACCTTATAGACTGGATCCACTTGTTTTTGTTGACCTAGTTGAAATCCCGACTCACGTTTCTATAGATGTGCCGATCCCTCTCGTAGGCGGGTCTTCTCAAGATTCTCTATAGATAACTTTAGGCCATTAGCTGAGCTAATAGCCTTATCATCTTTTCGAGGATCTCCTGTTTCTTCTGGGTTGCACTCGTCGTCTTGGATGTCGCTCGGGCGTAGCTGACTCTTTAGTAAGTTCCTTTTGCTGGTGGTTTTGTTGTTTGGGGCCAGAGGCAATCCCTTATAATTTGCTAGGTGTTCTCCCTGGCAGTTCGCACCTGATTGACTCTCGGTCTTTTGCACTTGCTGGAGCAGTATGGTCCTCCGCACACTTGGTGTTAACTTTGCACGTCGTCTGTCCGTGGTGTGGTGGTATCCCTGGCAGTTATAGCACATCGTCGGCCCTTTTCCTCTCTTCTGCTCCTCCCAATTCAACCTCACTTTTTGTATGCATTGGATTCTTCTTATTTTTTCCTTTTCTTCCACGTTAAGCTCTACCATGTAGATTGGCAGTGGTCTTCTTTCGCCAAATCCGACGGAAATCCTCGCATTACGTTACGTTACGGAATCTTTAAGTCAAGGGTTGGGTTTCGAACTGCGATATGTAATGGATTCGTTGGCAACAACTACAATGAAGGCATTACACTCCTGGAAATAATGAATAAGATACTAGCTTTGTATTAAGAAACCGATTTTACACATATGCAAATGAAGCCAGGAGAGAATATCAAGGAGGATGCCATTGATATTGTTCAACTATGGATAAAATATTTACACCATGAAATGCCTAATAAATGTCATAATAAATATAGGCATTAGTTTCAATTGTAGGTATATAGCTTCCAAACTTGATACTTGGTCAACAATTTTCGAGATATTGTACTGTCAAAACGTGGCTGGACAACCTGTATATATGAAAATAAAAAACGCACTTATTTGGCAAATTCTTTTCCATTCGACGCCAACCCCATGAGTATGTTCGACAAAAGGAACAGATCAATATTTCAAACAGTAACATTCATCTAATAAGCTAAAAATTTTTCATGAAGATTAATTACCATGCATACGGGATACAATAATAACACCACCATTACTCTTTCTTTTTCATTAAGGTTGACGTCCATAAAAATAATGAAACATTAATTTATTCAGTTAGTAGACATTTTAAATAACCCACCTCCGACGTCTGAAAAGATACACATAAAAAAATTTATAATGTCTGTAGTATCTTCATCGAGACCTCTATACAATTTTGTCTAGGAAAGAGATAAGATTAATTTAAAGTGTTACCCTCTATTTATGGTGGTATTTACCGAAATTACTGAAAGGAAGTAAATAGTTAACAACGTGAAGAAATACCAGAAAAAAGCTTTAAAAAGCGTTTGCTCATCGAGTCTTCATCACTTGCCGATTATAACCAATGCCTAATTATTTTGATGGATTATTTGAGATGGAAGAGTCTCTCTTCCTCTCTCTTTCAATCTCTTTCTCTCTCTTTCTCTCTCTTTCTCTCTCTTTCTCTCTCTTT
>CAJUYH010001694.1:46611-63076 GCA_910591685.1 Galerucella tenella
TTTTTTTTAAATGAAACACCCTGTATATTTGCATATTTTTGAAATCCTTTTAATGAACCTATTCAAACAAACTAAATAATGTATGGTCAATTATGATTTATACAGGGTGAACTTTTTAATAAATATATAAATAAATGCTCCAAATGTTCTCCACCTAGTTGTTGGCAATAGCACAGTCTCCTATAGAACTCCTCCTTATCTTTGCTTAAAGTTTGAGGTAGAATATTCCGTATTTCTGTAGTTATCCTGCTTTTGAGGTCTACAATGCTAGTTGATTGTGTTGCATATACTTTGTTCTTGAGATAACCCCACAGAAAAAAATCTAACGGCGTAAGGTCTGGCGATCTAGCTGGCCACTCAATAGTACCTCTTCGTCCAATCCATTTATTGGGGAAGATTTCATCTAAATAAGTTCTTACCATTAAAGCATAATGGGGTGTTGCCCCGTCTTGCTGGAACCAAACATTTTCATTCGGTAAGCTAGGATCTATTGCGTTGGGATATAAGTTTGCCAACGCAGGAATAACTTCATTTCTAAGCATATTTAAATATTTTTCAGCTGTCAAATTTCCATCTATAAATATAAGACCAATAATATGATACCGGCCCAAACTTTCACCTTTTGAGGGTACTAAGTATGTGTCTCACGCATCCAATTAGGATTCTCTACTGACCAATATCTACAGTTCTGTCGGTTTACCTCTCCATTCAATGTAAATGTTGATTCATCAGAAATAAGAATGGTACCAAGAGCTATCTCATTTCTGTTCAGCTTATTCATCAATCTTCCGCAGAAATCCATTCTACGATCTGGATCGTTTTCTGTTAACTCCTGCACAAAAGTTAATTTGGAGGGATGAAGTTTTTCTTTATAAAGACATCTTAGAACAGTTGTATGACTAACATTATTTTCACGGGCAATTTGACGTGTACTTGTAGTTGCATTCCACAGTTTCCACACTGTATATGTATATTACGCCGCAGTAAAACAAGAATTGAATATTTCAATAAACTTTTAATAAAGATATAAAGTTTGAAATATGTAGTTCCAATAGCTTTTGCGGGATAATTGAGCCACGTTTTTTGTACACACCTGGGTATACTACTGTTCTACGTCACTCGCGCTTCAGCGCGCTATGGAGGTCGTGTGAAATGATTTTAATTAATGCGGAACATTGAACTATATTTTTGAAGTTGAAATTGATTGAAAATAAAAAAGCCCCGAGGTTTAGGATTTTCAAGCGCCAATCTTCAATGTTTCAACGTTGTCAAACTTCTCTTAGATCTAACTAAACTTCGTACTGCGCATATTAAGGCAACCATAAGGGCACTCAACTATTTTAAACCAGATTAGTCTGATTAGTTAAATGGGCTCAGCACTACAAACGGTGGATACGGCCATGTTTATCAAATTTCTTGGAATATTATGTATAAATTCTGAAACGATAATTCTTGATAACGTGATAGCTTTCTTTGGCATATTTTAATCAGTATTAAATATAAACTTTCATCATCATCGGCCTCTTATATCTGTGGAATAAATAGCGAGATTATATCGACTACGAAAAATTGTGTTTTTGAAGTGGCGCTTTTCTTGTAAAGTACGATCATTTTTTGCGGTTATATACTGAAATTCCGCCAGCTTGAACTTTATTTTTGCTGTAAAATACGCTAAATTTATCTACAAACTTGCGGAAAATTCATCATCATGAAAAAACACGAGATATTTTTCTTTTAAACCGATATTACTTACGGTGTTTAAACCGTGAGATATTGTAGATGAAAAGGTGGATAAAATGTTGAGAAAATTAACGGTTCGGAAGTATTAAACTTTTAATATTATCTGAAATTGGAGTTATAAGTTGAAATATGAGGTTTATTGAACAATTTTAACGAATAGTGCGTAGACTCCGTTTCACATAAGAAGATGCCAACTGTCTTGCGCAGAAACCAAAATCTGTCTTGTTCCATGCCATTGACGTTACAAACGATGTTTCAGGCCCACAGTTATTTTATTATTGACATTATATAATAATTTATCTACACATAATTCAAATTAAATGGAAAAAAAAACAAACGGAGAATGCCGGTCCTTTTTTTTGGTGGGGAAAACCGCTTGGCGAAGGATGTTGGCTATCGGCATCGATTGCATCCAACAGTGTGGGGCGCTACTCCCACCAAAACCCCCCATTTACGCCCTCTCCCATAGCCGAAACCGTCATTTCTAACTTACGTTGTTCTATGGGAGGCAGTCCTATGCTTCGTTTCGTTCTTCCTTCTCCTTTCTTACCATTGTTTTCTCAATTAGATCTGCAATGATGGCGAGAGTATCCTGGTCTCTAAACATGCCGATAACACTTGCCGATCCTATAAGGCATTTAAGGTTGTGTTTGAAGCAATTATATTACCTTCGATTTTTGAATATCTCATAACACTTCCAGTTAAACGTCTTGCAAGACCATGCTGACCATGGAATTTAAATTCCTCCAAAAAATCATCGGTAAGTCAAATAAAAAATAATAATAATCCAATATATCACTCCAGGCATTCAGATTAATTAAGTTTAGGATTGAGGAGGAAGTTGGTAGGAATGGGAATTTGAAAAAATCCAGCATGGGTTTGTAGAAGGGAAATCATGCATCTCATTGCTGGGCAGGGTGGTGGACTTGGTGGAAAGGTCTAGGCAGAGTAGCTGTAAGAGTAAAAAATTGGCCCTTCTCGTGTTCTTCGACGTAGGGAACGTGTTCAAGTGTCAGCAAATGGGCGGTGTTGAGCGCGTTGATAAAGCTTGGAGTAGGGGAGGGGCTAGTTAATCTAGTAGAGGACTATCTGATGGAGCGTGCGATAGTTGACACTGGAAGAAGAAGGTATGGGACGGAGATTGAAGTGCCCCAGGGCTCGCTTTGGAAGTGTGTGTTTGATGAGGTTTGTGGGATAGCATGTGAAGAGGGATGTGAGATTACGGTGTATGCGGACGATTTCTGTCTGGTATGTACGGCAAACGGAGAGGTGGAGATAAAAAGAAAGGCGGAGATGATGTGTAGGAAGATAGAGCGGTGTGGACTGGAAGTGGCTACGGATAAGACGGTGGGGCTACTGGTGAAGGGGCGGAGCAAGGCAAGGGAAGTGGGGGTGATGATAAAGAGAAGGAATATTAGGATAGAGGAAGCGGTAAAATATTTAGGGGTGTGGTTGGATAGCCAATTATCCTTCAAAATCCATATGCTGATGGCTGCACAGAAAGCAAAAGGAAGGGTAGCATGGCTTAGAAGATAAATGGGTAATGTGAAAGAAACGGTAGGACGTTAGAGCAGAGTATGCTGTATAACGCGGGAGTGTATGGTGAGAAAGCAGGGGAGAATGCGAGGGTGGTCAAAGTCCCATCCATTGGACTTGATGGCTAGAGCCAGACAGAAACGCTGGAGGAGAGCGACCAGAAAAAAGTACAGGAATAGATGGATGAGAATATGGAGAGAAGGTGCTAGAAAGAGCGATTGGGAGCAGGAGAAATTGGCTGGACCGGAAATTCGGAGAGGTGAATTACTTCCTGACGCAGGTGCTCACAGGGCATGTGTCGAGAGTGGGCTACCTCCACAAGATTGGGAAAAGAGAAACTGGATTATGGGAGAGATGTGAAGTGGAGAATGATGTGGGACATGTGTTTTGGATGTTAAAAAAACGAGGAAGTTTTGAAAAAGATGGAAAATAAACTGGGAGAGGTGGTGTATTGGGAAAATATGGTGGAGATTATGTTGAGGGGCGAGAAGGAGTGGATGGAGATAAGTGACGTGGTAGAGAGCATGATTAGGGAAAGAGAAGGACTTGAAATCGCCTGTGAGAGGTAGGAGTGATAGAGGGGGGAAGATGACGGAGAGTGTGTGAGGGACCGCCGCCTGTCTTGAAGTATGCTAGGGTAGTGATTCCAAGGCGGGAGTAACGGCGAGTAGAAGATGGGTTTGGTTGGTAGGTATTCCCGTGGGGATGAGTTCAACTTAGTCTGGGTACTGGTTAAGGACCCATTTGAACATGAGTTTCCCATCTCGGCCCGAAAAAAAAGCCATTCAGATTGCTATAAAATATATGGAAAATATTTGGAGAAGCTTCAAAGAACTTCCAAATGTGTACTATTCAAATTTCAAACTACAAATGAATTTTCTATACACTAATTTTGTTCAATTTCTAATTTTGTGTTAACCAACAAAATGTGGAAACGTGACGTTACTGATTTGAAGTCTAATGTCAAGTTCACAATATGGCAGTGGTTTTGACGTATACCTACGACTACTACTTCACGTGGGTTCTTCTTACGTGGAACGGAGTCTATATAAAGTCACTTCGGAAAAAGTATATTTTTTTATTGAAATAAAAAAACCTGTTTTAAGATTTTCTTCTATTGCTGTTTTTTAGTTAAAAATGAATTTATGTGTTACTTTATGGATGCACTGATCATAGCTTGCGTAATGTTTTTATAAAGTCGGCATACGTCTATCGAAAGAAGATAACAAAAATAGATAACAAAAGACATAGACGCGAAGTGAATACCTTTCTTAATGGAAGCCGTTTTCGTAAGAGTTAATAACACCATTTGTGTAAGACTCAACAAAGCTTCGTTACGTATAAGGACATGAAAATGTTGTTCAAATAATAGTGAATATTAATTATTTTCACCAGTATTTTAACAAATAGTCAATTATAATTAGCTTTATACTTTTACTTTCCGTAGGTATAGGAAGAGGCGAATATACATTTACAAACAATGGAAGAATAAATCAGTCCCGTAAAAGGATAACAAGCCTTTTTATAAACAACGGAATATTGAAGCAGTGGATTTTTAGACATTTTTGAAATATTTTTTACTGAATTAAATACCATTGTGTTTATACAACACAAAAGGTTCTCAATCGTGTCACGAATATTTGCGAAATACGTTAAAATTCACGAAAATCTTGCGCAGGACATAAAATCCCTGCGTAATCTTCTTATAATAACGGAAAATCAATGGAAAGATGGAGAAAATTGAAATACTATGCGTTGTAAGGTTTCAGGCACTGAAAAATATTTGAGTATAACTGAACATGATTTTATATAACTGGATTACTGGATAAAAGAAGAAGCTGGAAAGGTTCTGTTACTCTTTAAAGTATTTCCATTGATCCAATAATACCGCTATATTCATAGAATGATAATAATAATAAAATAAATATACACTGTGTCCACTCAAGTTCGCACCATATGGGAAACTTTTTTATTGTTAATATTGCGAAGAAAAGTTATTCTTCATAAAAAGTTCTACATGTTTTTAAATATAAAATACAATCAGATATTAATTTTTTTCAGTATTAAACGAGGTTTGTCAAAAAATATGAATTTTACTCAGGAGTAAAGTACCTTTAAATTTGACAATATCGAAAATTGTTATTTCAAAAAGTTGATCAAAATTGGAAACTAAGTTCAAATATGCAATTGTATCCATTCACATTGAAAAAATAGTTTTGTGCTTGCTTAATATTGTATCTATCTTCTCTTCACCACTCAATAACGCTACCATATTTATGCGTAATATTCTAACGCGTTCTGCAGCAGTAGTGAAACGCGTTTGATGCGATAATTACAGTCAAGCAAGGTTGGACATGGTTAGTACTTGGATGGGTTACATTCCAGGGAAAACCATCGTATAGGGCCGGTACAGCCTTGAAATTGTTTCTGTAGGTCTCCCAAGTGTCCAAGAAAGTCCAAAAACTTATTGAGGTGAAATTTGTAGAGATGATTTTTTTGGTGTTGAATTCCCAAAACATCTGAAAATGGCCAATTTCGTGTATTAAACCAAGGTATATCTTGTGGCAAGGATTGGTTTTTCCACCTTTCCGATTCCTTAGTGATCCTTGATGTTTCCCTTTCGATAATTTGTAAAATATGTTCCTTCGGGACTCAGATGTAGGTGCGTATCGTTAAAAATTTGATGGCATCAGATCGTCATGTCGTTTGCCAAAGCGGTTTTACATCAAGAAGGTAAGAATGCAAAATGGAGGAAGACAAAAAGAACCAATGAAATGAAATTAAAAAACACAAATCAAAGAAAATCAATATTGTAGAATGAAAAAACGTAACTTTAATTCTACGAATATTCAAACCCCATGGTGCGTGCTATGAATTAATGAAAGAAAAAACAATTCTAGCTCCCATTTCAGATGGATTTGAGTACCTACATTTACGTTTGAAATTTTCAAACTATACATTTAAAATTTATATTTAGAAATATTGTACATTGTTTCGAGCATATTCTTCGGATAATTAAAAAATATATTCGAGCCATCATTCGGATGGAAATGTTGAATATTAAAAATAAAATATAGTCCCCATTTCAGCGTCTTTAATGAACCGGAAAAGAAATGAAAAGAAAAATCCCTGCGGCCTTGTTTCTCGCCACAACGAAATTCATTTGTCGTTTCGGTTTGTCTCGTTAGCGGTAATAGTTGTAAAAATAACCGAGAACTGACATCTCTTCATTTTTAACGATCGCACGGCTAATAACCAAGTCATATTTTTTGAGGAACTCATACATCACTCGCGATTTTTCCACAAACAGATGTTCTAACTGCACCTTCACCACCTCGCTATTTATTATTTCGAGATTGTAAATAAATTACTGAGCAAAGAAACTGATGTATCCACGCACCGCCGTATTCCTTTCATGTTTGCCAGTTCTCTCGTTAGGCCAGGCTTTATATAATTCTTATTCTGTGACATTGCCAAAAATTTGGAAATACTTCGCCACAGAGCAATAACTTCATTATTCAATTTATGGAAAAAAACATCATTTATTCATAGAAAGAGAATGTTCTTTAGCCTTGATCGATATACGTTTGTGTTTCTGGCAGAGACGATTGCCGCTATAGCCTGTATTGATGAACATAGGGCTGGTGAAAAACTGCGAAAAACCCCTTAACAGGCTGGCAAGGGACAACAAAGTGTCTCCAAATGAGACTTCATAGGTGCGGAACCATTTTGTGAGATCACAAAGGATTATATAAGAGGGGAAATCGGGAACTGGCTAGATAAGAACACCAACTCAAAGAGTTTACTGAATAAGGTAGATAAAGAACTTTTAACTAGGCTGTTGAACTGGGTAAGAGACATTTGAAGACAGCTACCAACCTCGTGACTGGACACTACACCCTGAGAAAGCATCTGCACAAAATGGGCAAAGTTATTGAACCTTTATTTATAAAATGTGGACTCTACGATGAAACACCTATTCACATATTCTGCTTCTGTGAGAACTTACAAGGACTCAGACGCAAGCACATTGGAGAGAAAGTTTCTCAACTATCACAACTACTGAAAATCCCCCCAGTCAAACTAGTGGCCTGTATAGAAGACACGTTGTTTCTGGAATGGAAGTAGATAACATGTGGAGTGGTACAAATTGTTGGTTCAAGTTCCTGGACTGTTGAGCACAACCCAAACGAATGAATGAAGTTAACATCAAGGATCAATATAATGATAAAGTAGATCATGATTCATCAAACATTAAATGGTATAAAAGAAATAAAAATACTGTCACTTTGGGAATATTCATTGGATGTTTGCGAGGAAAAAAAATTGTATGTGACAATTAATTAAGCTGATAGTACAGTAGCTTAAGTACCGCGAAGACTAGTTGCTTGGAGAAGGGCCCCAAAATACGAATGCTCCAACTACTGCCGCTGCTGTTAAACCTAGTGTCAAGTTAATCATAATAAGACTCGTTGAAGGACTAAGAGGCAATCATTTTTTGCCTAAAAACAAAAAACAAAAAAAATTTAATTTTTTGTCCATTGTTTTTTTTGGCCATATGTTGAAATGTTCTCATGGGTCTCCAATTGTTAGTAATTTGTGCCAAGTCCATGCTCCTCATTATTTTTTATTATCACTTACTATCCAGATATTTAAGATGAAATAGACTAGTTTTGGAATCTTTTCAGTAAAATGACTATTTCAAAAGACCGTATCTCTGCATCAATCGTACAAAAAAACGCATTTGCTTCAGTTAAGCCTTTGCGCTTTTTTTAAGCAACAATAGTTTTTGGTAAAATCCCAAATATCGCTTTAAAATTAGGATTTTTTTGGATAAAATTATCAATATTATAACATTACTAGGGCAAAAAGCAAGTATAGTACTTTTTGCTGACAAAAATCCTGGTAGGAATCAGTAGGTCCATCTATAAAACATTACGTAGTATAATTTTTATATGTTTTGGACACGCAAATGTTTCAAATGATTTATTGGAAATATTTAAAGCAAAAAAAAAATCTAATTTTGTTCGTATTTCAAAATACCATTAAGAATGGACCTAAGCGAATAGAGTTTGTTTTTAAGAAAACTACATCTCTTATTACAATATAATTTTGCCTATCGAAATTTTCCATGACCTATATCTTGGAGAGGTACATCTCGTGGAAAACGGAAAAAGAACTTTCCACTTGAGAAACCGGGGATTTTTCCAATGGGTAGGTTTATTCTGGTATATTTTTGCATCCACCACTCCCTTTTAAGGTTCACAGTTCTAAAATAATTGTATTATCGGATTTGACACACTCTCCTTAAATACAATTGACTTCAAGTGGCTGCCTGTTTTTCGGAATTAGCCTACAATTCACCCCCTTGACTGGATTATAATATGTTTTTTAAGTTATTTTATATTATGTATTATTAGTACCTATAAAGTATATTCCGTATCACCATTTTTGAATATTTTGTTGTGAATTTCTTTTATTTTTAAATTATGTCACTTTTTTCCTAAAATTTTATAATTTTCCATAAAAATCTCTCACTTAGTCTGTCATGGAACCAACACAATAAAATAACCATGTTCTGGCCTAATTCATTAAATTATCCATACCACAATGTTAAACCGTTTTTCAGTCTCACTCTAAGAAAGAATGGATTGATATATTTATAGACACACGGTATATTAATTTATCCGACAAATAAATTGTTTTTTATTGTTTAGTTTAAATAGTTTAATACTGTAGGCGATTAATGTGTATTTTATAAACTGGCCTACGATGCACACGTCGTATTCGTTTCGAGTTGTGAGGTCCCAATAATAACGCAATGTGCATTCTAAACGAGGCTCCTACAATCGGACATACCGAGATATTCGTAGTCTTCGAGGGTTTTATTAGTCGTGGCACAGCCAGTTGATCCAATAAATCTCGACAAAAACCGTTGGCTCTACAAACGTACAACAACACCGGCGACGATGTATGGAAAAATTGCCGTAGACTCGCTTATCCTATTTTGGATCAACCAGCGTTGCCAGCACTATTACGTTCGTAATAGATCTATTACCAAATGGATTTATCTATTACGCTATTACGCCGCTTTGCAATTTATTACGTTTTTATTATTTTGACCTGGGAACAAAAAATCGAAGACAAGAATCTCAGACATAACACATCGTTACAAAAAAACGCTGTAATGTTGCCTTTCCTCGCTGTTGGCATTGGCTTTACTCCTTGGCTCCTTGCACTGGCAATATTGGCAGTGCAATGAAATTCAGCGTTCGACTTTTGGCATAGACAAATCAAATCTTTCTCTATGACTTTTGATGTCACGACCATAGATAAGGTCACGGGTCTCGACTATTTAATCTCTTCCTATCTTCACGTTTTTTCCGAGAATATTGTAGGTATTTTCACTAGTATTATTATAAACGATTTTATGAGAAGTTTATCTCAAATACATATTATTCTTACAATTATTTTTGTACCTTTTTTTCAATTGTTTTGTATATTTTTTTCTTGAATCTATGCAATAAAAGTTTTATCTCTTTCGGAAAATTTTGATATCAAGAAAATGTCAACAGTAAACATGTTCAACTTTAGCGACATCTATATAATATATGTTAGTTTTCTGTTAACCGTTCGGATGGACACCACATACAGAAAACTTCAAAAAAAAATCTATTACGATCAAGTCCTAACCTATTACGAAATTCAACAAAATTTAGTACGAAAAATCAGAAGCTGCTGGCAACACTGGGATCAACTAGTTGTGAAATGATTTGCCCGACGTTCCTTATTTGATGAACTAGTTCATCTCGTCAAGTTAAAACAGGTTATATCGAGGAATTTATATACATATTAAAACTTTGCTGATGGGGTAGGAACATGACGGCTGACTACTGTTGGTGACGTTAGAAAAACTGTCCAAGTGAACTCTGTAATAGAAAGCTGTTCAAAAGAAAAATTTTGAACGGGTATAATAGTGGTTATGGTGAACCAGTGGCGGCTAGTAAATAAGCACTGCAGTGCTGCAGAGCTACCAAAAAATCTTCTAATCAACTTGAATATTTCCTTTCATAAAATCAACAAACATTAACAAGACAAGAAGGGTCACTCTCAGTCGGAACTTTCATGTCCAGCTTACACAAGCGCGCCGATGATTTCGACAAATTCCTGGAGCCGTGCACGTGCTCGTGCTTATACGAGGTTGATGCAAACCGCTGGTGATTGAAACGAATAAACATTCACTTACCAGGGTGATTTAAAAACATCCAGCAATAATTGTTATTATAACCTATTCCGCTTAGTGGGAATTAAAATAAAAAAGGGAATATCGTCAGGATATTTAATTGGTGAATCTAAACATAATTATTAAAAGAACTGGTACCAAGCAAAAATGAAGGGAAAAATGAAAGTTACATCAAAAAGTAATAATGTAGTAAGCTACATATGAGACTAGTAGGTATAAAAATTAACAATAAAATGTTTGCAAATGCCAACTTATATAGGTATTCTAATATAAAATGTATACAGATCATTACAGGTTGTTTCAAATCCGAGGCATCAAAGAGTACCAACTTACCTAACAGTAAAATACGGGTACTGGGAAAAATAATTATCGTGATTCGAAAATTAAGAGAATCGATACACGAACCATCCAAAACCAAAGGCGTTTAACCAAATGAGTTAAAATATATGAATTTTTCAAGTCTTTCATATTGAATAGCCCGTTAACAACTCAATTAAAAAAATTGCATACAGGGAAATGTTGTGAAATAAAATATACCTGCCGGTTTTCAAAGATGTTTAAAGATATTTAATTTTATGTTAGGTTTCATTGATTGATTCGAAGAATATCTATTTTTTATATCCCGGTTCGCAAATTTAATTTCAAAATAAATCCGCAGCCTAATATAGGTTTAATGAATATTTATGAGGAAACTCTTTACAAGGATGTTTAAATAGTAAATTTTCATATAATTTTCTAAGGGTCGCTCCAACGTTCTCGTAACAACTAATTTTATTAAAATTTTCAACAAACATTATTTCTAGTTGTTTAACATATTCTACAATATTACTAGGAGGTACATTCAGACCTCCATAGTTTTTAGAAATCGAATATGCTTTATGCTCTAAAAATACAGCCGCTTCTTTTGGTAATGTTTTTTCATCATTATACTTTGTGCAAGCACTACAAGAGTGTTGCAGCAAATATTTCTTTAATAGATAGCCAGAAATGTAAACTATAGCATTGCCATCCGTACTTGAAAGATTTTTATAGTCGCCTGTGAAACTGTTAAAGAGCTATATTATTTGTCAATATAGGTACATCGATATTTTTATATTCTTCTAGCATATCAGGAGTTACATTGAGCAAAACTGTATAAGTATCTTTAATACAATTGACACCTTCAACCTCATTAAAATATTTTAGAGAAAATAATTTCTTGAATGCCCTACAAAATTGAATTGGGGTTGGATTTCTCAAGTTTCCGCAACAATTTCTTAGCAGACCAAAAACAATTTCAATGCAATCCTGATTAAGGTTCCTTGTCAAGAGAAATGAATAATTTCTGCATTTTAAGGTTTCCCATAAATATCTTCTGTATGTTCCTTGTGGTATATTATTCATTATTTTTTTAATTTCTTGGGAAATTAAACCACAATATTTTTAAATTCTTTATTTCACTGGATTCCATTTCTAGTAGACTATCATATCGTTGGAATGTCATAAAATGAAATATTTCATTTCACATTTTGCCACAGATATGATCTACTATGAATGAACCTTAATAAAAATTTGATAACAAAATTTTGCAGTCTTAAACTTCAAAATAATTTTTGATTGTCTAGTTGTCAAATTTTTTCTGTTGTGTCAGTTAGGGATAAAAAAATTAATTTCTACTTATTTTTTCTTGACAACGGTAGCTGGAACGCTACCGAAACGTTGAAATAAAGAATTTAAAATATTGTGGTTTAGTTTCCCATAAAGACAGAGCAGAGGTAATAGTAATTTTCCAGCCATTTATAAAGTACATAGTATTGTTTATACATTTTTCTACGTATGTTACCTTTCCATCATTCTGTTTGCAGAACCAAACACAAAACACTAAGTACGTGAATGTTTATTTCATTTCTGAAGGAAAATTCGCTCACTCAAAAAGACAACTGGTATATTTCTTTACATATCCCTACGACGGACAACCTGTTTATGCATATCGCGCGTAGGAGACTTACGGTGCTCTATACACAGTATCATCCGATATTCGAGCGAAATAGGCATAACGAGGGGAGAAGGCATTCGCATTGTCATGATGATAAAAAAAACTGCGAGCGCAAGCCACAGCTTAAATAAGAAACCAAATTCGTAAGTAGAGTCCACCAGTTGAATAACGAATCTATTTCGTGCGATCGTTGATATTTTATATAGCTGGGCCATACTAATGTGCTCTGTGAACTCTTTTAAACACCCGCGATGCTCACTTCTACCCCTTGCGGTCTAAAACAGCTATGATTTTAACAAGATAGTTCGCTGCATTTATTCCAGCGGAGCGTGGCATACAAAACGATTGATTCAACTTATTAAAGTGCAGATATTTCTGTTACTGCGTATATTTGACAATTACTATATAAACTGTGATCTATGGAGGTGGTCTTCAATTTAATCAATGTAAAGAAGTTTTATATGTGGTAATTTTTTTATGTGATGAATTGACCAACATTGAAACCAAAATATGTGAATATTTGAAAACTACATTGTTCACTCCTGATAACTCTTATTAAGAACTTTAAACACTAGGACTAAAAATGTGTCCAATATCGCTATTTAGTTTTAAATTATTATCGGCAAATTTTTTTTGGTGTATTTCGCTTAATTCACAATCTACATCATTATAAAGTATTAGGTGAATGAGATACAAGTTATGGACGTCAAAGAAAAATATCCAGTGGTATTTCAACTTATTCTATTGCTGTTTAGTTTTCTTGCATATCTAAATGCCACGTTCTAGCAAGTCTTCTTGTGGTGGGGCCATTGTTAAAAAGCTCTCCTACTCACTGATTTGTATGATTCATGGTACGTTCTTTCTATGACGCCGTAGCTTGATGGATTTCATCTCTGATGAAAGGGATCTTTAGGTCGTCAACATACCCTGCATCCGCTATCGACCTCAGCAGCTTTGACTGAAATCTTTGGATGATGTTCAGTGACGTTGGTTTTGCACACCCCTATGGGTGGAGTCCATAGGTCCAGATAGGTTTGGGCAATAGCAGGATTTTATTGTGGAGAGAGAGAGTTTTGATCGTCGATCTAGTAGCCAGTGCATCTGTCATTATTATTTTTATGCATGTTTCAACTACATTAAGAGATTATTGTCGCTGTTTCCTTATTATTGAATGTACAAATACGTATACATTACAAAATGTCTGGCGCTTCTGGAGTTAAAAATATTCAGGTACAAAGACCACATTGAAGAATTCCCTTTGTTCAGTTTATCTGTTGTTTTCTAATTTTCGAAAACATCTTTGGACTCTCTATCATTTCCCAAGTGTTTGGTATAGCTTAGAATAGTATAGTTCAGTAAATTAGACTAATTTTTAGTCACAGTTCAATAAAATAATTTCATTGTTAGATATATTTTTCCTCCTGGTACATTTTAAGAAGAAGTATTGTACGTATCTACTAAAAACGCCAGTCGAACATTTTTTTTAGTTCAAAAATAAAACTGTCCATATAAATGTGTCAAAAAGATTAACACAAATGTAAGCGAAGGTTTTATGGGCACTAACTGCGATGTTTATGAGGGATTTAATTACAAACTCCAAAAAATTCTCATTTTAAAATGTAAATGTAGAGAAATACTAAATATATATTTGAGGAAAAAAAAAATAATAGTGCTTCAAAGTATTAAAATTCAAAACGTTGGAACAAGAATATGAAAAATGTTTATATCTAGGAAGTGAAGAGGAGTTTTTTTCAATGATTCCCTCTGCACTTGGTCTGTATCTTATTATTTCTGCCACACTCACCAACACCATATGTAGTGGTGTGAGGCTGAGAATCACTTTCATGGCTGCCGTTGGGCATGTTCCCTTGTAATGCATATAGATACAGGCTCGTGTTTGAAATTTGGAGAGGTTTTCTCCCGTCGTCAATAGGCTAGTTCTACTCCTTCACGCAATGGCTTCATAAGTGATAATTGGTCTCACTATGGCAGTGTATCTACATCCAGCTCAGGATGTTTGGGTCGCAGCCCCAATTTCTTCCTGCCAGATTACTGCACCATTAGCGCCATTTTTACTTTGTATGCAATCTCCTTTTCGTGTTTATTCCACGGGAGTTTACTGTCTAGAGTCAAATCTAGATACCTGACTTCTTGTCTCCAGTCAACCTCGCTCTCATCAAGATTAATGGTATTGAAGTTGAGTTTTCTTTTCCTGGTAAAGGTTGTTATGATGGTTTTGGTGGGGTTGATGTTAAGGGATACTTGCCTTCACCAGCTTTTTGTATACTTCACACCCTTTTGTATGATGTCACATAGGGTTTTACAGAAACATGAAAACATGTGTATGGATGGTGTGCTATTTTCAAAGTTATATGAGGGGAACAGATAACACACATGCATTGATACCATTTCCACTACCACACAATCTCTCCCTCAACTTTACGGTTTACAAAATTGCAATGTTGGTATAGTTTGTCTCAAAGTATATCGTCTTCTTTCTTTCATTCATGTTTTAAATGTAATTCTGTTCCACTGTTAGACTTATTATTAAGATCAATTACAATAAGCTCTTTATTATTTTGAATATGAATGTATGTATGATTTTATCACCTCCAGAACTTGCTCCTTTTTGTAATCAGGTGTAATCAGACTCAAAATAAATATCATTTTGAAACAAATATTCTTGAATTTCAGTCTTTCTACCTGGTGAATTTGATTCTTTTCGTAGTAGTCGGCTGTGTTAGCTTGCGGTATCTATTAGCTTTGCATCTAATGGCAAGTGTTTTTGACGCAACATTGCGGGAAAAATTATTGATAACTTAAAATACTCTTATAGAAAGAAACTCTTTGAAAACGTACGTTCAAACGGAATATTTAATACTGCCAAATGAATTCAATGCAGTCATCATACACCCGATACAAACTTACTGGCCCGCCCTTGCCTTGTCATTCGACTGTTGTTGGATTTCATTTCGGGTAATATTCTTTTACGAAGGTCGTAAATGGTCGTATTTAGATGAATGCTGGCAAAAGCTAAGACGATATACTCTGAAACAAACTATACCATTTAAAATAATGATGCATGTTACTGAAATATGTACAAATATTGGAAGAAAAAAACCAAACCACAAACTGTTGACATTAAATTCTCACTGTGAGTATAATGTTTAAAAAGTATCTCAGTAAATAAGCTTTTCCAAAGTATTATATATAAAGTTTATTTACATATCATTAACTAGATAATTCTGGATTCAAAGCAGATGGTATAGTACATTTTCATATTTTAATATGAAAGTAGAAACGGCTCCCAGCGACTTGGGAATATATATATATGCAGATTGACCAGACGTTCTCAATTTCGTCCGGAAGTGTCTAGTGTCTACTTACAGTTTAGAATGCCCTTCAAGTCTCTATAGGTATATCTGACGTTTCATAGTAGAATATTTATTTCACTAGAGAGCTATTGTACAACTGAAATTCGGGATGGAAAATTGGATTTTTCATGTGAAACATCAAAAGTAGGAGTAAGGAAATTTTTATTTCATGTTGAAGTTGTGAGGAATTTTTTATTTTATAACGTGAATTAATAGTGTGAATAATGGCGTGTAGAGAAACTTTATCTACTACTAGGGCAATAATATAAGTATATCTTAAAAAAAGTGCGGTAAATCTTTATATGTTTTGAAAAAGCGATAAATCAACATTTTTTTATTCAACAATTCAAATAAAACCTAATATTAATAACAGCAGTTAACGTAAAGTATCATTATCATAACATGATCTGAAATCGTGGCGGCATTTAACACTCCTACTTAATTTTTAACTTGTGATCAGCTGACCGTAACGACTCCAGCAGCAATTAATTTGTCAGATGCAGAGACTCTGGCATTCCTTTTCAGTCGACGATTCTTTCTATAAAACCAAAAAATAGATATATATATATATATATATATATATATATATATATATAT
>CAJUYH010001695.1:0-46510 GCA_910591685.1 Galerucella tenella
AAAAAAACATAAAATAAAAAAAATATATCACAACAAAGTCCTTTCGTCCGATTTAAACATCACCAAACAATCCAATAATGTATAAATAATAAAATCAAACAAATGAGATTGAAAAAGGTAACTCGTACACCGACTTACAAGACGTCAAACGCATTAATGTGAATGAGTTAAAAAGATCAAGTCTCCTCCGGCTGCTCTCGCATACCTCTCATTGGTCGCTCTCGAGTAGAGGGGATACAGGTGAGAGACAGGTGACGAAGAAACCGCTCGTAGGATATCCGTGCGTGGGGCGAAGATAGAACTATCGCAGCATTTCAATAAGGTTTTTGTTTGCGGGATATTCAGATGAGGTGACTTCTCGGTGACAGATAATTCGTTTAAAATGAGTATTGGAAAGTTGGATTTTGAATTATTAATTACTAGTAATAGCACATAATTTACTAATAGATTGTGAAATTAAATTGCTTAGGTGCTGTTCGATTTCTGTGAATATTTGAATAGCTAAAGATGATGATCAACAGCTTATTTTTCATAATAATCGTTAAAAATAAATTACGAACACCTAATTGTTTTTGGAAAGGACCTCTACGTACACTTGTTTGATGAGTACGAGTTTAAGTAAATTTTTTGTGAAGTGAACAATACGTATAGTTTATGGAGAATCATTAAATATTTTGTATACGAGGGAATATTGATATTTAAGAGTTCAAACGTTATTGGGATAAATGAAAATTATGAGTGTGTTTGATTCGATATCTACTAAAAAAGGCAGTCAAGCAAGCAGCACCTCGCCAAGCTAATTCTATCGTGCATCAGCCCTTCAAGGGCGTTTTGGTTAACTATTATGTTATTTTAGATTATTTTTTATAAAACAGAATATGTAGGTACATATAATTATAAAGATGGATTCCTCTGACGATCTCTCAGAAGATTATTACACTACCCAATGTATTAGACGTAGCACAAAATGCTTCTAATAATTTATTGCCTTAAAAATCTGTGAATTCAATACAATAAAATACAATTTGTTTAAAGAATGGCGTAAGAAAAATAAAGTAACAAAATATCCCGAAAATGTCCTGGTGGCATATTAAACTTCTGTATTTTGATAAAATTTTCGGTAGTAGAAAAAATAATTGTATGCATGTAACTGATAATATTCACATTAGTCGAAAAAATGCTACTTTACGCACTTGTAACATAAATAACTACCGCCGAATAAGCAAGAGCGTTGATCTTTTTGACATTTTAAGCCGAAAAGTCATTGTGGCTTGTATTGTTACGTTCTTTTGTTAGCGATAATCCTCAATCAAACTTGTCAAAACAGGTTCATCTTTTTGAGGGTAGTTGAAATTATCTGGGATTATTCATTTAATGCCCTTTGTATAGGCGGGTTACAAACAAGCTTTTGTTGATGGTATGAGGGTTATAAAGCGTTTAAGTTCAAACTTGAGAGGGGCGTTGGTTGAAATATGAAATCAATTCAGATACACTTAGTGATCAATTTTAAAAGAAAATTTTGACTTACTTACGTTCCAAATATTATCATTATAAAAATTTAAAATTAGTATATGTAGAAATTGAAAAATACTAGTCCCAATCAAACTTATCGAAGCATTTTTTTTTAAACGGAGCCGTCACTTCACCGGCACCACCTCAGCCTCCTGGGCTTATTGTGGATACTTCAAGTGTTCTGACTACAACCTATTCAGCCAATCCGTTCCCTGTATTAGCTCATACAGGTTCTTTGCTGGTTGGTTGTAGAAGTCTTCTGGAGTCATTTGGGTTCCGCCATACAGTTTCTGCCTTCTGTGGTCCAGCGACTCACAGTTGCATAGTATATCCAGATCTGTTTCGGTATCGTTTTTGCATCTTCTGTATGTAAGGTCTCGGTTATACAGCCCTATTTTGTTCAGGTGCTCCTTTGTGGTGAAGTGTCCCGTAAGTAGCCCCGTTATGGAGCGTAGTTTGTTCCTGCTCATTGAGAGCAGTTCTTTCGCTACTTTTTCTGATGGTTCTTTTATGAATTACTTCCCATGTATTTGCTGGGCGTATTCTTCCAGTGTTTATTGTGTTGTTCTTTCACCCACCCTTTTAACCATGACCTCGTTAAGCATCTTGGGATGCCCACAGCAGGTTCGGGTCCGTTCATCAGAGTTGGCGATCCTGCTCTTGCGAGTTCGTCAGCTTTTTCATTGCCAGCGATTCCTTTGTGACCTGGGACCCACTCCAGTGTTACACTGTTTCAAGTCGCCAGTCTTCTAAGTTCTTCGCCGCATTCCCATACTAGCCGAGGTGTCACCCTATAGCTCTGAAGTGCTTTTACGGCAGCTTGACTGTCACTGTAGATCCTGATCTGCCTGTTGTCATAAGTTCTCATATTATTTGCCCTTGCACATGCAAGTATTGCATATACCTCTGCTATCGAAGCAATGCCTAAAGAAATAAAATTTTGCACGGATCCGATATGAAAAAAGGAAGCTTGATCTAATGGAAAGCGGAGCTTCACTCCCGCGTAATTCCCATCACTGGTTGACTATTCTAAGATCGTTTCTGACAGTTTCTGATTGTGGTTGGAGCAGACCTATTATCGAATATTATAATCGACCTAGATGATTTCTGATCATCCCATAAAATGTCAACGTTAAGTACAAATTTTAGACTTCCAATTGACCTACATAGATTTTCGCAATTTTTTCGTCATAATTTGAATTTCATTCGTTTATTATGTACCTACTTAGATTAGTGGTTTTAAAACAATATCGTGTCTATAAAACAAAAATTTAATAGTATACTCCATTTCAAGATATTTCGGTTTGGCTTATGCCAACATGATCGGTTCAAGACCAAAACCCACAGCAGGTAGTCTTTTCGAAAAACGAAAAGATAATGGCAAACAGTTCGATTATTCAGAAACTGAAATGTTTGACTGGTAAAATAATATTAGAGACTAAAATTTTTGATTCATTGAATGATTCAATTATTTATTTTTTCTTCGTTACCTACATATACATATATCCGAGTTTTTAATTTTCAAGTTAAATGTATTTTTCACTATAAATGGTTGACCCATACATTTCACGTTCTAAGAAACTGACCTGACCTGAGATGTTATATTGAAATGCAATAAAGCCATAAATATATGGGCCTTGACAGGGTCATGATTATTTTGTTGGCGAATAATACGTGAGGTGTTTTTGAAAATGTTTCGACCCCTCTCCCCCTTGGTGAGATATCGTATGATTTTCCACAACTCCCTCCCCCCTCCCCTAATTTCCCGCGAGATTCTTCAAAACTTCTATTTGGACTGTAAACGTGTTGGATTATTGAGAATATAGAACTTGTTTTATTAATTTTATTGAAGACAGCAAAGACTAGTATTTGTGAAATTATTCTAGAAATAATTGTTCATGCAATTTTACAGCGTTTTCTGTGAGAAATATAATTAGGTGATATTTCTTCCCACTCCCCCTAAGTGAGATTTGGAAAGATTTTGCTTGATCCTCTTCCCCCCTAGAACACCTCACGTAATTAATGGACGCCTCCATATTATGACCTGAACACTCTATAAGAATTTTGGGTCATTTTTGTTTTGAAATGTAAGTATTATATTATACTGTAATAATGGCTACATGGTAGCTCCACCACGTCCATAAATTCAGGTAGAAATTTTATTTTAGGGGATTAAGGTCACCGGTCAAGTCCACCATGCTAATCTTTTAATGACATTCTGTTAAACCATAGATTTGAGTATGTAGTAGTTTGATGTACGTATTTGAGAGAAAGGCTGCATCCTTGTTTTCTATGATAGATTTGAGTATGTAGTAGTTTGATGTAGGTACGTATTTGAGAGGAAGGCTGCATCCTCGTTTTCCGTAATAAATTTGTATATATAACAATTTGATGTACGTATTTGTGAGGACGGCTGCATCCTCGTTTTCCGTAATAGGTTTGAATATATAACAATTTGATGTACGTATTTTAGTAAATTTCAAATATGCATTTTTTTAACTTTATTTAACAGCGGTTATATCTTTTCTATGATACAAAATGTCAAACTGAATTATTTTCTTCAAAAATTATAAACTCAGCAAAATATTTTATGGTACTATAAAGATTATCCTCTTATCTATTTAATCCCTCGGCTTGAAATCGGTGGTGGAGCTGACCGGCCTTTTTCGTCTACCTGAGGTTCGTGGTGGAGTTGACATTCTCCCGTAATAATATAGTGGGTATTACTGCAAATTTTTGTTTAAATAAATGGTTCAATAAAAACCCAAAGTCCAAACCACAATAAATTTTATTATAGTCCACCACATTTATTGTGGTTTGTACTTTGAGTTTTTATTGAACTATTTGTTTGGATTCCGTAAAACCACATTTGAGATATGGAGTTAAAATTTTGTTTGTTTATTTAATTCCCAACCAACTTTAGTAAAAAAAAAATAAATTAATAAATTGTACAAATTAGTTTACTTAGTACTTTTTCTTTTTCATCAGGTATAGTGCGGCTGTGCATGGTAAATCCGAAAAGTTTTATGGTTTTATTGTATCTCAAGTCAAGTCAAGTCAAGTCAGTTTCTTAGATCGTGAAAAGAACTATACCTACCCAGTTTATTTCCAATGCCCTTATTAGATCTTACCGGCGATGGATTTGTCAATGTTCATTGTACAATGAGGGATTTATTAACGAAATATTGTAAAATGCTCTTCACTTAAGCCATTTTATAATTTTCCTTAGGTATTATTAACTTTTTCCAGGATAAATATTTGAAACCATCTCTGAACGCTGGTATATTATTTTTATTATTTTCTTTACTAACAAGAATCACATTTCCAGTTTCAAAGCGGATTTATTTCTTTTTTAAATCTCAATTTTAAATGTCTTAATAGTTATTTATCCAACAAAAGTATTGTTTATCGCCTTCTAAGTTACAAAACTTCGCCGTCGACTCGGATCCTTTTTTAAAATATTTAAAAATAAGAATAGATATTTATTTGTTTCATAGGTTAGTAGTGTCAATAATAAATGACATTGAAATGTCACAAAGAAGATTGCCGGTTAAAATATCAGTTTTAGCTTTTTAAAATCCTTTTTTGGATGTTTTAACACTAGTACCTAAGTATTATAGTTTTGTGAAATCATATAATAAAAACGATAGGTAAGTGAAAAACTAGAAGTATTCTATACTGGATGTCAGTTTTACGCCTTTTTTATATATGTTATTGTATGCTTGGTTGTCTTTACCCAAATCGTTCATTATTAGAATATCTTTTATTAATAGGGGTAGTTAATGAACGATTTTGTATACATTAATATAGCAAAATAAGGCTCGGTGGACGGAAAAAAGTGATTTATGTGCCAAAATGGAACTGGAACGAGTGTAATATACCTATTACAAGATTAAAAAAATTCACTGTAAAAATTCAAATGTTTGAAATATAAACGCCATAAACATAATTCCTAACGGTAGGAATTCATATATGGTGCGTCATACTCATATATTGGAAAAAATAGACTACAGCAACAAATCCTTTTTAAATTTTAATATAAATCGTTAAAACCTTGAAAGTTTTAGTTGAAATGTATTTACTAACAATGTTGATGTACGATTTAAGTAGCGTTATCATCTTAATAACGATGTAGCTAACCTTACATAACCAGTTGACATTATCCCATTAGGCAACCGTGCAACTTTTCCCATCTCTGTAAAGTAAAATCTGTTTTCCAGAACTATTAGTACGCCATTATCTAAATTGATTTGTATATTAGTCTCGCAAAGACTCTTTTTCTCTTCATTAGGTTAAATTCCAAATTAGAAGACTATTTTATTTCCTGCGTTTAGTCAGTGGCGTAGGATGATAATAAAAATTGTAAGATTATAAAAAACTAGTTAGTTAGTATAAATATATTTGGGATATCAAAAACTGCTGCACGTGGTTGTTTATCTAGGTGGACTCAAACTTATCATCAGTCGTACTGGAGACACGTGCAAAAATGGGAACAAAGGAAACTCCTGGTCAAAAAACCCAGGGAGAAGCTGACTAACGAATTATTAAACCTCAGCAGGGGCCAGATAAGGACAGTGGCAGGTTTACTCACCGGTCACTGTACCCTAAGGATGCACATGCATACAATCGGCATATATAGGGTGGAGCCTATTTGTCGGTTGTGCATGGAAGACGAGGTAACAGTCTCTCACATTCTTTTTTATTGGAAAGCATTAACTCATTGGAGATATAGACTCCTAGGACTAGAGTATCCAAGGGAGGATTCCTCCAAGAAGGACATAGTGAAAAGACTGTTGAGCCTGATAAGGATACTGGTCCCTTCATATATACGGCACAACCAAAAGCACAAAAAGCCTAAAGGCTGAGGTGCCGAGTCTCTGAACTGTGATGCTGAGCCAATCAATCAATAAGTCTAGTATATAAAACATACGGAATATTAATTGTTATATATAAAGTAAAGGACCAACAGCGACGTTGTCTTGTTATTGGAGTTTTATTATAATAATAATTTATGATTTTACTTTATTTTGCTCCACACTTTCAATGGTTTTTAAATACCTAATAGAATGAGATACGTTTTAAAATATATGGAAGGAGCTGGAACAAAGTTTGTGCGCATGAATTTTCACAGCAACGAACTGAACTAACAAATCCCGCTACCCACTACGAAACTTGTCATTATTTTGTTGTTGTTGTTGTTATTTTCGAATTTATTTTAACGACTCTTTGCCCTTTTGTAAAGTAACCACTTACTTATTTTTATCAATGGTAATATTATCACAGGATTAATTATCATTTACAATAGGTAAGTTGAAAAACTTACATATTATATACGTATGAGGCTGTATAACAATTATGATTTAAATATTTTTTAGGACAAAAAATCAGAATTTAGGTTTGTTCCAAAAAAATAGCAACACTATAAGATTGACATGAATGTTTCATGAAAAAATCCGTTAATCATGTCAATTTTTTGAAAGATATAATAGCTTCCAAGAAAATTGGATTTCCAGTATTTCCTGACACAGCTGAAAAAGTGCTCAACCAAGTCCACCCAAAACCAACCGACAAAATTTCGTTATGTGCAAAGTAGTGGACAGATGGTGTGACGAAAACGTATACCTTTTCAAAGATTATTCGATATGGAATTAAGCAACAGGAAATAATGGGATCCAAACACCATTACCAGACTTGGGAAGAATGTCATTTGATGGTATATAGACGGCTCAAAAGCAATAAAAGGAACTGGGATAGGAGTGTACGGGCCAGGAACCAAACACTTCGGAAACTTGTGAAGAAACCCTATCTTTCAAGGGGAAGTTCACGCCATATAAAGTGTGCTCAGTGCAATATTGATAAAATGTATAAAAGGCATGTCGTATAGTCTAGACACTGAATGTTTAGCCACATTCAATGAGCTGGGCGAGTAAAACATACTGTGAATTCAAGGACACGCTGGGATAGAATGAATTTAAATAGCAAATGGCCTACCAAAGAGTGGGACTGAAACACCCTTTGAGGGCTGGGACGCTTTTGCGGCTTCAATGTAATATTGGAAGAAAGAGAAAAGGTCGAAAAGGAAAGGGAGGATTCAACTATTGGAAATATCTAGTGGGGCTTAAGCAATCGAATATACTTCTGGGTGACGACAATCAGTTGAGAACAATATGAATGCCAGTCAGAGTAATACTGCACTGAGAATTTCATCAGGTGTCCCAGGAGGACACTATGGCGTGAATTGCCTCCTGAAAAAGCTCGAAATGGTGGAGAAAAAGCAATGTAGAATCTGTCGTATGGAAGAAGAATCTTCCGTCCACATACCTGCAGATTGCATAGCAATTCAGAATCCTAGGGCAGAATACCTAAGAGACTACTGAAGAGAAGAGGGGCACTTCGGGTACCTTTCACTGTGATGTAGTTTTCCTGCATCTTAACTGGTGCAATTATCATGCTCGCCACGGTTATTGTACCAGCTAAGCAAGTGGCCATTGTTATAGGAAAAAAGCCACATCATCTATCTCTATCGCGATTAACTTCATTGATAAGGTAGCTAACCTTCAAGAGGGTACAGAGATAAATCAAAAACTTGCTTTCCATAAACAAACAGTAACCACCCAAATTGCCTAAATTTTAAATTGTTCAAATGAAAACCTCTGATAGTTAAGTTAAGTCTGGGTTGAAAAAAATGTGTATTGGACTCCACCCACCAGGTTGTTTATACCTTTTTTCATTATTTTATCAATAAATATCTTTCATATAGGATTGTGCTATTATTGAGGATCTTGATTTTTCTTTATGTGCTCAAGATTTACTTAGAACCGTATTTTATATTTTAAATAATTTTCTTCAATTTCTTCTCATATCAATAAAATCTTCATATATATTTGAAAAACGTATGCTTGTAAATTTGTATTAATACAAACGAGTATAATATTACAGTCAGTTTATATTTTACTTTCATAGCACTAAACACAAAATAAGAGATAAATCTACGTTTTTATTAACTTCTTTCCGTTGACGTGGTATTTGTAAAAATTTAGTATTATTCTCAGGATTTCTTAAAAGTACCATCCTCTTATATATTCAGCTAGTCCCGCTGCACAACCGTCAGAGCATAAATAACAATTGCATTAAAATTCATGGATGTGATCTGTAACTTCAACCAGTTCCTCACTCTTATCACATCCGCGAGATGAATCCTAGAGAATATCACTCAAATTCAGCTACGTAGCAAGTAGACAATATCAAAAAGAAGTTAAAATAGATACTGTTGAAATTTTTACACCGTGTTGTTGTCTAGGCTTTCACCTTATTTCCAGTATATATTCACTAGTTATTTCACAAGAGGTGAATATTCAACAATATACCACGAGTGATATAGAAAAAAAGACTAAAACATACAACGAAATGGAAGATTTTCAAAATAATATATGTAACTACATAATAATTTATATTTTTATTAGGAAAAACGGGCAAAACGAAACGAAACCTGCTACATAATTGACAATGCAATAAAACATAACATAAAATTAATTATAAGCAGTAGTGGCATGGGGGTGTTGCAGGATACTCTTCGAATTGCAAGAGACTGAAGTTTCGTGTCGGTCGGACACATTTGTTGGAGAGTGACCTCTTAAATCTTGAAAAGTGCTTTCGTGATGAGTTTTGTCTATTTGCAAGTAGGTATGGCTTCATGGATTCAGCACTACCATGTCCAGTAACTTTTATAAGAGTTTGTTCGCTTACACCTGCTTTGCTCAATGTTGAGACAGTCGTGGCTCGATTGGAATGGTTTGTGATTTTTTACTTTTCAGTATCTAGTCAAATTTTTTGTGCAGCTTGTTTTGTCCACTTAGAGTGAATATTTTTATACCAATTTAGGATTCTCCAATTTGGATTTACTGTCAGAAATAGTCTATTCGTAGTTATATTTTGTCCTCTTTTGGAATTTAGTTTTTTGTATAGGCGAACTGGACATAAATCGGCATCTTTTGTGTTTGGCACTAACCATTTTGAGTTAGAGAGTTGTCCCCGCTTAAGGATGTTTTTGAAAAAATTGGGCTATATTCCAATCTACTACTTTCTGTACCATCACTATATTCTTGTCTGAAATACGCAACTAAGCATGTCTCGCCCTCTCCACCTCTCCAAGCTAATTCAACAGCCGTTGTCCAATTTATAACGACGTGTTTCGCAAAATTCTCCAAACTGGTTTGTTTTTATCGTGAAAGACAGGAGCTCATGTTTTCTAGGGAGGCAAGATATCTGGGGATTATATTGTATTCCAAATCTTCTTGAAAGAGAAGCGTGGAGGAATGAACAAATCTAGCAATAAATGCATCCTAGGTAAAAAAATGTTAGGTAAAAATGGGGACTGTAACCATACATCGTACATTGGAGGAATGCAGCAATCTTGAAACTCATTATCACATATGGAAGCCTTAACAGCAACAAAAGAACCTTACTTAAGTTCAAAGAATGGCAGCCCTAGGAATCACAGAGACAAGAAAGAGCTGCAGGAAAAACTAGACCCACAACTACTCCACCTGTAGTGAAATGCTTCGCAACAAAAGGAATTTTAGATTTAGATTTACAGAATCCAGCCTGTGAAACCTCGTAACTACGGACATGTGAAGATATTGGTGAAAGTCGGGAATATTGGTAGGAAAACAGGTACAGTGGTCAAGTTAATCGCAGGAGTAATTTTGAAAGAGTGAAGTAATAATTTAATACTGAGGAAAGAGAAAACCTCATTAACAAATTACTTATATACAATCGTGGCTAAATTTTGGAAGCAAATTCATTATTTTGCGAACAATTTATTTTAGACAGAAATCCAAAAATGGGTCTATTTTAAATTTTAAATGCCGATTTTTTTAACAATGTGCGAAAATGATCACGTCAACTTTTTTTAATTTAAATTGAAATGTGGCTCTTGTAATACCTCATTTGAAAGGTCTTTTAATAATGTATTCAACAGTATCTTACTTATTTAATGATAATGAAAAGTAATTTAATTTGATCAGTATAATTCTATTAACTACCTCTACTTGGTTTTAAATAGCTCCTTGAAAAAAATCTAGAGCGGTAAGATCTGGAGATCTTGGGAACAACTCTATTGGTCCACATTTACCAATCCACTCTGGTATATATTTACTCCCTAAATAAGTATTTAAAAATAACTATGTACTATCAAAAAGTCACATAGCATTTGTTGTTTCTCTAAAGCTAAAGAATGCTAGGAAATTTTGTTGCCATTTAAATAAAATCGTGCCGCCTATGGTAATTCTAGATAATCTCATGATCATGACTTGTTGTTATTAAGCGATCATTATGTGCATATTAGCTTTTCAACGAGAAGAAAAAAAGATAAATTAGAATGTTTGTACGACACGAAAACAAAAAATCTATTTGATTAAGCCAAATTTGCTGCAAATGTGTAGCACATTTTAGAAATTAGCCGTTTAATAGTCTACACGAGGTAACAATAATTAGTTCTTGTATTAATTTAAACCGTTTTCAATAGCTACAAAACTGAATAATGAAATTTTATTAATTACGGTGAGAAAACAAATTCGAGGAAATTGTAATTTCGCACTTTTAGGTCGTTAGTGGAGGTCACTAAATTTTTGATCACTTGTTAAAATGACGCACGTTAACTACTGAGTCTTTATATGCGTAAAGTTTATCCAAAATTAATTGCAGAAGCTAAGGCACAAATTTGTTTCTCTTACCGACTTTTTCATTTGATTAGGCAAATGCCGATGTTTAATCTGTATTAATTTTATGTAGGTAATTCTTATTATCCAGGAGGGAGATTGGAGGTTAATTAATTCGAAAATAATAGCAGCCACTTAAAAGAAATTGAATTTTGTTAAGGAGTGTGCGACAATAATATAACTTTGGAAATATGGACCTAAGAAGAAGGTTTTGGGGGGGGGGGTCAAAAAGATACCAAAATAAACCTACCTATTGGAAGAACAACCGGGTTCTGGAACGGAAAATACTATTCCAATTTTTAAGAGATGCACCACTTCCGATATGTTGGGCATGGAAAATTTCGTTTTTTTACCCCAAAAAGTCCCATTTTTAAGCGATTTTTTGAATGTTACGAAAAAGCTGTTTAATGAGGGGCATTAAGTTGGCACAAACTACTAACAATTTAAGACCCATAAGAACCTCTTAACAAATTATGGATAATTAAACTATTTTTTGGCATTTTTGTTTCCTGTTTTTGGGCCGAAAACTGGTTGACATTTAGCATGGAGTGTTTAAAAAAAATCCCATTTAAAAAGTGGTACATATATCCCTAGTAATGCTCAATAAGTTCACGCCCTATAGGAAAAAACGGCGAAGTTTCAAAAAAGGAAAAATTAATTCGCCCTTTTGGCCCCTTTTGGAAAAAGTACCGTTTTTTGAAGCGCTAATTGCGCATTCAATTTTAAGCCGCTTTTTTCCCGATAATTTTCATTTCCTTTTCTATGAAACGTTTGGAACGAAATATGACCATTTACAATTTACCATTAATGAGGAATATGCACATCTTGATCGAAATTTTTTTTGAACACAAAACAAAGACGCCACCAACGCCCCCCAACGTACAACGTACAACCTCGGACAATATAGCTTCCTCCGAATTAAAAATATATAAAAAAATTTAAACGAGTATTGTGGCCGACAAAAAAAATACGCCCCACTTACGCCTCCCGCGTCTTCAGAAATTCTGTGTCCAGTGGAAGACACTTTTTTATTATTGAGCTATCGAAGTGAAACAAAAACTATTCGATTCGTAAAAATCTAGTCTATAGGGAGTCTATAAAGCCCATAAAAAAGAGGGGTCTACCTAAAAAAATATACAAGTTTAGTCAAAAATATGCGAGACCCGTAAATTTTTTTTTTGAGGATTATTTTTTTAATATGCCCAGGTGAAGGGGGTATTTAACCCTTTGTGTCCTCAAATTACCTGTTTTAACCTGAAATACTTCAAGCAGTTTTTTTTTGACGTAATTGTAGGTTAATTGAATTTGTGGAAAGTAGATAGATGATAGATAGATAGATAAATTTTATTGCATTATAAGAATTTACAATTCTTATTACAAGAAGTTCGGTCTTCACATACCAAAGTGAGAAAAAGAAACAGCAACAATAATAAAGTAGGAAGAAACCAATTAAAACATACTTAATTTAGCAAGAAAAAAAAGTTCAAACACAGTAAATATCTCATTCTTCTAGTACAAAGGCCCTCAGCTTCAAAATATTGAGAAGATAATTCACAACTTTAGTTAATTTAAAGAAATCAGTGTTGTTAAAAATATATATTAATTCGCCAAATGTCTTCAATTTTGAACATATGCTATCTCCTCTAAGTTCATTGTATATTGGACATTCTATAAATAAGTGCATTAATGTCTCGGTCTCATGCAAGTTACAAAGACTACAAGTTGCAGTCATATCTACTGTGTGTGTGAATTTGTGGAAAGTATTCACAGCTTTTAAATGAGTCGTTAAAAATCTGGATATCATTATAAAAAAAGTTACAGGTAAAATGACAATCTGTATGTTCCTTTTTTTCGTATTACTACAATGCTAAGCTGTCAACTAGCTGACAAATGACCAATGAATGTCAAATATTTAATCCCGACACTTGACAGCTATCAACCAGCTGTAAAATCAAAAATGGAAAATTAGCATGCTAGAAAAGTGCATATTCTTCTGTATTTTAAGTCCCTTATTTGGAAAAAAACCCTTACCTATAAGTTTTGGGGGGAAATTGATGAATTATTTCTCTAGTTATTCAATTTTCTTAATAATTGTATATTTATTGTTTACAACTAATTACGGGCTAATTACCACACAACTAAACTTGTATTATCGAGCAATCAACAACTTTCCTAACAATGTAAAAAAGTTTTAAGTCGATTCTATAATTTTCGAATATGTCATGAAAATTCTTACTTCATTAATTGGATTATTAGTAAAAATAGATGGATTTTTTATAAAATTTTATAAACGTGTCTATTTTCTCAATAAAAATGTATATTTTGTTATTGAATGACAAAATTAACCATTACTGCACTATAGCCGCAAATCACATTCTCCTTCATTATACAAAAATATTAGATATTTTATGAGCAACAAAAGCAAACGCACCATCTCACAAGGATGTCATTGTGAACGAATTTCTGGCAAATAGCGCAACAAATCTTATTGAACAACCACTGTATTCTTTTGATATGACTTCGGTTAACCTTTTTCTCTTAACAAAACGCAAATTACCATTTCGAGGCACCTGTTTTCTGTCGATAGAAGGCGTGAAAGAGAATTTTCGTTATAAGTTCTGTAGTTGATACCAGAAAATGCGTTTATAAAAGGTTTTGAAGAATGGATTGCTGGTTGGCGTAAGTGTATTATTAAGGCTATACAATAAAGTAGAATGAATAATACATCTTCCGTTTCTTGGATTAATTTTCGTTACTTTTTTGACATATTAGTATAATAGGATGATGAATATTTCAAGTCATAAGAATTTTAAGCAGAATATGAACTTTTTCTACTTCTTAAATTAACAGAAGAATTCAATCTTCAACAAAATATAATTTAAAAAAATGTTCGGACAAACAGTAACAGCAAAAAATTATACTGTAGCTGTTGTGGTATGCAAACAATGAATATTTTTTTGGAAAATCAATAAGTATTTCGATGGAATATGTGAGAAAAAATTCCATTTGTAACAAGAATAAGATAAAAAATAGATCACATGATTAGCAGCACGTACTCCCACTTCTTTCATTAATATGTAATTAAATAGATAAAGTGGAGATCATTAGGAGCAGTAGGTATTTATAGTACCATTGGGCAATTTAAAAAATAAATAACTGTTATTTTTATTGAACGCTAGATCTAAAAGAAATTTTAAAGAATAACAATACCAGTAAATAATATTGAAATAAGAGTAAAATATGATTGATCGGATAATATCTCACCATCTACACCATAAGAAATTTTAAGAAAAATAAAAACGAATCCGAATCCAAAGAAGGATACTAACGAATCCGAATCCGAATCCGAATCCAAAGAAGGATACTAACTATTGCGTTTTATAATTATTATGTTCGATTTGTTGATATATTATTCAATATCGCGTAAATAACCATAAGGTAATTATAATAAACTCTAATTAAATGAAATTTTTATAGTTTTCCTTCGGCTCTTAGAAATTATGTTGTTCTTAACATATTTGAAAAGTGATTTTTCCGCACGCGACCTGCACGAACGACGCGAAAGAGCACGCGGAAAAGAATACTTTTCGGAACGCATTTTTGTTACGAAAGTTCTACTTTTCCACACGCTTTTACGTCACCAAAGGCTAAATAGTACTTTTTCTACTTCCGTTAGAAAGTGTCATATTACACACCTCTACTTCCCGCCCTCATCGATCACTTCCCACCCTCTAAAATAATTTGATCGTTAATCTATTTTATATGAATATTTTTCATATCTAAAAATATAACACATTGATAAATATTATGATACCTATTTCTGGATGGGTACAATCCATCAATTCTTCATCGGAGGACATTTTTCTTGATATCTTATTCGCGAACTTAAATAATATCCATCCGACTTTATCTGACATTTATTTATATTGGTGACAGTAGTTGTCAAATGTAATATTTTTGGTGTGTTCAGAACGAAACAAAGATTTATTAATTTTGATCGGGATATGATGGTTGTAAATAAAATAGTATACAAATCTCGGTAGGAAGTTTCATTACTGTCTCGAGATAATAGATAACCTCGACGCTTCGCGTCTCTGTTAACTAACTAATCTCTCGACAGTAATGAAACTCTTCCCCCTCGGTGTGTAACATACTATTTCCCCACTAGTTAGGAAAATAGCTAGAAATGTGTCACACTGAACAGAATAATATTCAAAATAATATGTTTTCTTCTATTTAAAGGAAAATTTTGTTTCCCTTCTTATGTTTCAAATAGGTATCTATTGATAATTTCTCATTTTTTCAAATGAATAATTGTCATATATTGCTCCTATACACAAAGCTTAAAATTTCAAAAGATATAAGCATACATCTGGGTTAATGACTCCATTAGAAGCTTCAAAAAATAATTTTTCTTTAATATGCTATGACGAAAAAAAAATACTTTTTCAAAACATTACCATCACGCATAACTGGTTATACTGAACGTACTTTAAAATTAATATTTCTTTTTAGATTGATATATACCTTCATACTTCATAATTTACATCGCACACTCCACAAAGTTGACCCTATAGCCTCTCGCGCCAACTTTACAATTGTCAAAGGACACAGGTAAGGACCTTTATAAGGGTGGACACGATCCTTTGACCGGCGGTCATTGCTTACAAAGACATAAAGGTCCTTACTTTATGCTATTTGTGACAAGCAGATTACGTGTTTATTGAGTGTATCGAAACCCTTTTTTCAAACTTTCTATTCAGTTTTTTAATACATGGGTATCCCGCGTGAAATTAAACAGAGGGCTGTAAATGGGCTTATAAGTGTTTCGTTTCTTTCTCTTCTGTTATTCTTGAAAGTCAGGAAGACCGTTAGAAATGGCGCGACGCACAACATTCTGTTAAACATTGTTGTCCGGGTATGGGTTACGTAATGCAGGTAATTTTACGCGTGTATTTCAAACCGTTAGAAATTGTTTAATTATATTTCCAGTCTTTTTTTATTGTTTATGAAATTTGATTGACTGATTAGTTTTAAAAGAAATGATAAATAATTACCAAATCTTATTGAAAACTAAAAAATAATTTTATCTACAATCTCATTAAAATTGGGGTTTTATTAAACTAATGAAGCTTATAAAGTACCACTTTATCCACTAGTTTAATAATGAAAAATACAAATTAAATCAATTAATATTTTAATATATTTTAATGATTTTTGACGTTACAGCTACTATCAGAGAGAAATGTCAAACCATTCATCAATAAAATCTGATTTGAAATGACTGTGATTGTCTAATTTTTAAACAAGCATTACAATTTAACATTTGCTTACAGAATAGACCATTCCAGGCCATTAGACAGGTCGGCCATATTTAGGCATAAGTCAGTAGTTGGTTGTTAAAACTGATTACTAATTGTGAAATGATCTATTGCTCCTTATTTTAGTCGACTTTCAAACAGGAGAGACAATAGACAGTATTTCGCCGAGATTTATGTTAAATTTTTTCGTCGATCATCACAAAAAATTACTAATTCACAATAAAAAATAGACGGATGAAAAATGTTTATTGTTCATTTATAGACGTATTTGTAACCCTTTAATATAATAAATTATTTGATATGCTTAATATGTAACTTTTTATTAACATTTCAATCTGACAAAACCATAAAAAACTATTTTTAGAACATTATTATAAAATAAGAATATTTAAAACTAGTGAAGTAGTTAGAGAAGAGAGGAGAGAGTAGAAGAGAATCCTTCAACCATCCCGAAATAATATTCACGCCAATTGGCATCGTTTTACATCTTAAGGCACATACTTTGTAACAAAACTGATTTACTGTTAGAAGAGCCTGTCAATTTCGATTTTTCGTTACTCGGAAATTATGTGCACATCTTTGAATTGCGCCTTGTACTATTTTTGAGGATATCGTTATTTTTTTCCCACTCAAAAATTAATTTTTTTAGGGCAAATTTCTTTTTTCATTTACTTCAGATGTTTAGAACTCTGAGATCCTGGAAACCCAACTAGAAAAACTGATTAAAATTGTTTCTAAAGAAGTCTAAAGATTGGTTTCAATCGTATTAAGTTCTTCATTATCTGGATTATCAACATCTTATCTATAGATTGACAAACCTTATGAGTTGTGAAAGTAGTTTTTGTAAAAAGCAAATAGTCAGTGTTAAGTCTAGCCAACAACCCAGTGTTTTGTAACTAAAAAAACAAGGACATTGAATAATGGAATTTTTGTGTGATAAGTAGGCATCTAATTTTAAGAATTATCAAAAAAAAGATGGTATGTCTTCAAGGTCAGTTTTAAACACTAGCAAGTGCATAAATCATTGCTGTTTATGTAGTGTAACGAATAGTATACCTACACTATCTGTTTTTCCAAATAAGTGTTAATGGAGGATTGTATTATGAGCACCTTTATTTTATCTAAAGTCAGTGCGAAATTTAAAAAAATTAAAGAAACGCTGACGGTCCTTTGAAATTTTTATTTCGGATTTCATGCTGGCTTTTGATAAACTATACAGGGTGTCCAGAAACTCTACAGCTCTTCGAAGAAGACGTCCTCATATGAGCTTTCTTCAAATTATTCAAAAATACCGTTACTTAAAATATAATAAAATAAATTTTTTTCAGATCCATCGTCAGTCGGAGATTTTCAGATTTTCATTGAAAATTTTTTTTTTTTAAAACTTATATAAGGACGTCTTCTTCAAAGGGCTCCCTTAGGAAGCATATTCGGATTATGGTAATTTGAGCTAAATCGACTAAAAATCACGTCTAGTAACTGTAGTTTCCGTTTGGCAGGAGAGTTTCTGGACACCTTGTATACAATGTAGAAATATCGAGAGAATTAATAAACATGATTGTAGCCAATTTTTTAAATGATACTTGTATATAAATTTCTTGTGAGTTGTTACAAATTTTATATTGTTTGTTATTCAGTCATATCAAAATTGACGGTATACAGGTGGGGCGCGAAAAGTTTTGATGTAAGTAATGGTTTATGGATGACGCTGTTGTTGTAACCAAGAAAATGAGAGTATCGATACCAAACAAATTGGCTTGAAAAAATACAGGGTGTTCTATTTAAAGTAAGCGTCTTATAAATGATTTAAATTATGCATGTTGGCGCCTATGTTTAAAATTAAAACAAACTGTATGAAATATCAATGAGTTGGACATATGGAGTTGTTGTTTATCGGTTACAATTTCACGTCACTAGCTTAGTTTTAAATGGAGATATCGTTATTCAATGTGGACTAGAATTTTTCAAAATATAACTAGAAAATACTTCATTTTTGGTCTAGGACATTGTATAGGACTTTATCTAAAGTTTGAAGTAAAATTCGAAAATAAAATAAAATATATTAGATTCTATATAAAATAGTTAACGTAATAACGGTATAACCGGAAGTTCTACATTTGGGAGAACATTATATTTGAACCTACAGCTTCTTCATTTCAGCTTTTTAACATGACTGTATCCGCCATTAATTTTAATCCAAACTTTTCGCACCCCACCCTTAGCAATCAATTTACACACAAAACTAGCTTGACAATAAAAAATTGAACAGTAGGTACACGTAAACTGAAAGAGAATACCGTAGAATGACCTCAACTTTTCTGCCTCCAGGGGACATTGGTATCACTTGAATCTCAAATCAAAATATTTTTGTAATATTTCTATAAAGTATTTGAATCCTGACTAGAAGGATTAAACAATAGATTTTAGTACCTTTTTAAATAATATACAATAAATAATTAAACATTCCAACACAATGTGACTTGTTAACTTTATTACCTCCCATACGTAACGAAATCAGGTCCGTTCTACTAAGATGCAGCTTTTACGACACAATCTTGGTGAATTTTCCAGTGATAATTGTCGCTCTTTGACCCTACTAACTGTGGGATAGAGAAGATTCCACCGACTTAAAACAGGTCCATTTCTAGTTAACTTTTGAATAATGTGCATGTCTTGCGTTGTTTCTATGAAGACAAACACGTTTAAGTTTCAGTTAGGACGTGTTACTAAATTATAAAGATTTCTCTCTCAGTATAACATGCTACATTTTTAATGACAACATGGATTTTATTGCTTAATTTCAAGAATATGTATAAAAGACATCCTTGCCTTGATCCTGTTATGAAAACAGTGGCGTAATACTTCTGATAATTTAATTATTCATGAGGTGACATTTTTGTTCTGCGCAATTATAGGATTAATAAAATGGCTGTAAGAAATGCATAGGATTTTTTGTTTTTAAAATAATTGGAAAAAATAACAACCTCATAGAAGCTTTAACAAGGCGCAAGCAGTTTTCAAATCCAATATTTTGTATACTTACACTCATCATCAATTATTATTTTTCAAATGGAATGTTCCTTTTTTTCAAACAATTATTACTTATAATTAAAATATTTCTTATCATAAATTCAGCAATCATGAAATTTATTGACTGTTGATGTATGTGTTGAGGAGATATTCCAGCTGATTCTCATCCCCAACTACAGTGGAGCATTGAAAAAAATGTGTCTTACTATTAATGTTTTGAGACCTTGTGTCACTATATTCTATTTTTGTTTAAAATGCGTTTGTGTGTGTTTTAACATAGGAACAGGAGCTGAAGTCCATAGTGCTAGGCCCACAGGTGCAACGCTTAGACATCTTTGGGAAAGTTTGCACATGTATTTCAGGCGAAAAGCCAGGCTATCGAGACGTGTAATAAATGAACATTAAAAAGGCCTATAGAGGATATAAGATCCTCATACTCTCCGATAGTCAGGCATCACTGAAATCTTTAGCATGACCCAGATCAGATCCTGACTGGTCCGAAACTACCTTTAAAAGCTTTTAACTGTGGCAAGCCACAATAGTGGGTCCCGGGGCACAAGGATTTTTGTGAGCATGAAGCAGCAGGTACCCTATCAAGGAAAGGGTCTGAAAGTTCTGAAACGGTAACCACTGGTCCTGAGCTAGCATATGGTATATAAAAATTTGCTGCACGTGCCCAAGCAAAAACATCATATGAATTTCAAGGTCATAAGCCCCAGGAGACGCTGGCTAACGAAATATTAAATCTAAGCGGGGATTAGATAAAGAAAGTGATTGGTTTACACATTAGTCGCTGTTCCCTTAGAAAGTAAATGCATTCAACTAACTGGCATATACAGGTATTGGTGTATTGAAGAGGACGGAGCAGCCTCATGCATTATCCTCGCAAAGCAAAGCACTGACTCAAATAATCTTCTGTGGCTAACGTGCTTAAGGGAAGATATCTCCAAGAAGAAAATACTGTCTAATAGGGAAAACTGGTCTCTTCACATAAACAGTACAACTAAGAGCATAAGAAGCCAAAATGTTGGGGAGCCGAGGACTTAAAACCACCTTGACTGGCTGTACCAATTAAATCAATCATGTATTGTGCACTATTCGCGAAAACGAGCAAAATTGGAATGGGGAAAACAAACCAAATCGCCATTACAGTACGTGTATTGAATCAAATGGGGGTTAGTCACAGATTATCTGGGTTAGCATTGTTTTCCCCATTCCAGTGACAGCTTTGACATAAACTGCAGCGCCCACTATCGGAAAATTTTTCGCGAATAGAGAAGTCCAAATAGAATTAACTGACATTTCAAGGAAAAATCTCATGATATCTGGCATTTTATATACTTTTCATGCAACATTGTATAGTACTAGCTTTTTTGTAAGGATTTAAAAATAAGAAAATTCGCTTAAGGTACAAGAACAAACAATTTGTTGAGGTGGTTTGGTGCGACTATGGATATTTTCAGCACGGCATTTATTTACATTATAGTTTTTATTTATGAAGTCAAGAAAGAGGACATTTTTTGAAATTAACAAGTTGAATAAATTCGTCTATCCTAATCATTCAACAAATCTGCGTTATTACATCAAGCTGATTTCTGAAATCAGTATCTATAGTTTGTCTCTTGTGTTGTCTAAGCTTTTGCCGGCAATCATAAATGGGCCAATTACAATAAATCATATGGCCAAAGTGGGTTTCATTTCAGGTAAAATTATTTTAAGAATGTCGTAAATGGTCGAATTTAGATGATTGCCGTCAAAAGCGAAGACGATATACTTTGACACAAACTATACCAATTTTTTATTTAGTTGAAGGGAAACTATGATTATGCAAACAATTGTATACGCAGAAGTCGTAGAAAAAAATTTGAACTATAACTACTGTAGAGTCTCGATTATCCGCGAAATTGGGTGGCAAGGGCCAAAGTCTAAAGACTAAAAATTTCAGCATAAAAACTATGTTTTATTGTAGGTACCTATAAAAACATGATATTATGCAGAACTTTTAAAATGATATGTAGAGTGTAGCAGCAATATTTGCTCTACATGTAAATAACTAAAATAAAGAATAAGAAACAATTAAAAGTGCGAGTCGGACTCGCGCACGAAGGTTTCCGTACCATTATCTATAAAAACATACATATTGTTATGATTTATTCTATTTTCACTTTATTTTTTACTTTATTTTTTGTTTTATAAACTTACCCTAGCTATCTCACCTATTATTCGGGAACATAGAACTCCTACTCTCTTCGAGTTTTGGTGCCAACAAATTATGAAATAATTTCAATTTGGGTTCGACAATTTGTTATGAAAGTCAATAAATTGTGAAATAGCCTTTATTTATTATTTTATGAATTAACTATAGTTACTGTGTGGACTCTTACTTTGTGGAATCTACTCATATTACTTTTTTAAATAAAACTAACTAATTCTAAATACTGACCTATCTTGTGGTTAACTTATATACCTATATGATTAAAAAAAGAATAAGTTATGATGTTACAAATATTAAAGCTTTGGTATCATGTAACTTTTGTCTTTCTGACGATGATATTTTAAATATCGAAAAAATTATCAAAATAATTTAGAGTTTTCATATAAATATATTAATTATAATAAATTCTTTAAAAACAGTTAGTTTCATTTAACAAGTAATATGAGTAAATTCTAGAAAGTATCGGTCCTTACCCTTACAATAAAGATACAATGGTAGTCTTTATTATTTTTTTAAAAACAATACAGTAAGGTTAAGAGACAACAACTACTGTACATATAAATGGGTGTAAGTTGTAAGTAGGTAAAGGTAACGTTAACAGAGACAAGGAAATCTGACAGGAACATTCGAAGTAAAGAACGATTTGAAACTATGAGATCCCACGTCACCCGAATAATCCAATATTTATAGATCCGGATTAGTTTATCACTAGAAACAATAGCTTTGACATTGGCAGATAATTTAATCGAGTATTTAGCTCGAGAGAAGACGAGATTTTTGTGTATTTTTCATACCACTAGCTTAAAAAATCCAGTAGGCCGATTTTCAAATTCAAAAATACTTTTAGGACATCTTTTTAGATAAAAACTGTGATTACATTAAATTTCCTTTGAGCTAAAACACGGGATTATAAAGATGTAATATTAATTAGCATACATCTAGACTTTCTTTTGGAAAACAGTTTTTTTTCTACTTACTCTTTGAATTTCAAATATCTAATGAACAAATTACTTTTAATTTCTCGGTTTCTCAGTTTAATGTATGTCACATTGCTTCCAATGGAAATTATATTTTCAATTAAACTAAACGCTATTAATTATTCAATTAAAACAGGATTGAAGGAAAATATTGCGTTGCCTTTTAATTGCACCTGTCCTCGATCCAATTAGAGTTTATCTCACATGCTAACACTACGTTTTAACAAATTTTTTTCTAACGAGTTTGATTTTGTAAAACTACGATTTACGTAATACCAGTTGGCTCACTAAATGTATAACAGCACCATTAAATGTATGACTAATCATGAATGCTGGGGTGATAGAAGCGTTCAAGAGTGAAATTTTTAGTTGAGATGTAAAAGTGGTAAAAGTGAGGTACGAGGTTAGTTTGAGAAGTCGGTGAATTTTAATATTGGCTTCAGAGGACATACCTATGATTGTGGACGCTAAAGGCAAAGGTGTATCCATCAAATTTAAAAACTGTCAAAATATTGTTTTACGTGTTCATGGAATATTATTTGATATCTAATGTATTATGATTTTTTAGCTAACGTAGGTATTAAATTATGGTGACTAATGTATTATTTATGTAGGTATTGCGGTACGTTTATGATGTTAATAATTATTAATAAACATTTCATATAAAAATCCTAATTTTCAATAATACGATAAAAAATATATTATGACTAATGAACTTCATAATATAATATTGGTAATAGCAATAAAAATAATTATATACCACTGAAAATTTTCTTATATTTTCCTATGGCTTTTTTAAGTTCAATTTAAGAGTTTCTACCCCACAAGAAACATTTAAATTTAAATAAGTTGAGATTTATATATACCTTTTTCACTGATAATGTCCATTTAAATTTTTTTCACTAAAATTTGACAACTCGGTTGTTCTTTCGACGTAGATGTTGACCACTCTTAACAAACAACGTATTAAATTCTTCAATAAAAATAATTAATAAATAGCAGTTTGGTAATACATCAGAGGAAAATTGATTTTTCCTAGTTCATTTATGAATTGCGTACGCCTATGTATGATAAAAATAAAAACCATACAAAACTTTTATCTGAAACAACTAAAACTACCTGTCATCAGCATCCTGACCAACCAAAATACTCTCTTATCAATGAAAAAATAAGTAGTAAGCAGACAGATAATAAAAAAAATCTTACCTCTAAACCCCACAATCTGGTCTCGATATCTTTCGAATTCCATTGCTCTTAAGCACGTGCCACTGTTACCGATAACATGAAAAATAAGAAGCACTTCGATTGCAACACCGAGAGGTCGATAAAAACTATACCTACTTACAAAATATTCTCAATAAATAATTAAAAAATTACAGTTTGACAATTAAACAAAATTACATATACTTAAATAAACTTAAAATTAAAAAAAAATTACATCACGACGATTATCACAATTTGTTACGGAATAAGAAATATTCTTAAATATAGTTATCTCTTTGGATGTCTGAATCAGACTGATTTTGTAGGTTCTCAGAGAAGCTGGACCAAAGGTAACCCTTTAACTAATTTGCATGATAGAAAAGGGTTGTGCGATTTTGGTTTCAAAGAGTGGGGAATACGTCAAATCATTTGTTCAATAAGGATAGCCAGCAGGTAAAATAGAGCAATTGGATGTAAAGGGTACAATGGGGTGGGGAAGAGCTTTGCTGTTGATTGGCTGAGAAACTGAGATTTAGAATTTGGTCGTTAGTCGTTTGCTGGTTATTCTTCACGGATAGAAAGTTTAAAGAATATAAAACCGTTTAGAAGCTGGTTCATGTAGACACGAATCAAGAATAAATTATTAATGAGAAATTCGAAATAAAATCTAATGATTTTGAACTCCTTCATGTGCCTGTAGCTTTTGGGAATGTTTTGTATTGTATTTTATGTCTTTGCGATCTAAAAGATGAAGGATCCAATTGTGCTCCCTTCTCGCACTCACTTCCTGAGGACAGTCTCAGAGGTAATGGTTAAAGGACATAGTGTTCCCCGAGATTCTGGAGTGCCTCGCATTTTGCAAGTAGGTAAATGGAGTTTTCTCATCCCAGTCCACATAGTCTATATTTTTCCTTCTCCACTGGGTTCAACTGTTTCAGGGGCCCTGTAATACAGAAAGCAATGAGAGTTCCATATTAGTCGTACTTTTTTAGAAAGATCTGCATGTTGTCAGACATTTGGGCAAATTGAAAAAAAAATTATTGTTCTCTTTTTTTGATACCAGTTTTATCGTTATTATGATTCAAGCATGCAAATTAGGTTTTTCTATACTTTATTGTCCTGTCGAATTGCAAACTAAAATGTTTGGTTCTATTTTGCAGATATACCAGCCCCGTTTAACTTTGAAGTGCAATTCAATGTCTCTCGTGGCATATAGTCAGGGAAGTAGTTGTAGCTTCTTAGTGAACGGTCTTTGTTCTTTGATTTTCAAATACTCTGTAAGGTGTTATAATAGTATTAAATTATTACCTTTGATATATGAAAAAGTACAATTCCGCATGCGACAAAATTTTTTTGAGAATGGACCACCGGAGCACACTTACTAGTCTTTATAATAAAACGAAACATTGGAAACTGACTCTTATTCGTTTTGAATTCGCAGTTCAAGCAAAACATTAATTTGTATTAGTCTACGCACTTAAGGTACAAAATAAACGATATATGCATAGTTCAGGTCCTATGTTCACATTTCTAATAATACTTATAGCTTATAGCAAATACTCTTTGGTTCCTGGTCCTATTTCAAGTCCCTTCTCCAGTTAAATATTAACGGTAACGTGATGAAAACTATAATTTACACTCTCGAAATGAATTTGGAACCTCAATTGAAGTTTTAAAATCCCATTCATATCTCATTGTAATGTTGTTTTAATTATAAATAGCTTGATAAATCATCAGAATTTTACTAATGTACGTATAAATACCGAACAAGATTCTAAATGCGTTTTTCTTATTTATTGTTGGGAATTTCATTTCTTAATTAACTATACAAATTGGGTAACAGATGCTGATGATCTAAAAAGACAAACGTTTTAAAAACCCTCTCAAACTATTAGAAAGAAGAATCGTCACTGTAAGTCATACTTTGAAGAGTGAAATACAAAAAATATTAAGTTCAAAAAATACATTAAATAGTCAGCTGACTCAAGGGTAACAAAAAATTGTTGTACAAGGTGTGTACAGTAACTATCATGACAAACACACCTTGAAGGTGAAGCTGTTAAATCAGTTTTTTAAGCATAAGTACAACCTACAACCTTACGGTGCATAAAAGCGATTTTAAACAAAACCACATTTTGATGGAAATGGACAAAAAACTGACTCATCAAAATTTAACTAAATATATCCGCTGCTCCTCTCACGATGTACCAAGCTTAACGGCTTGCTCCTTCGGGAGGAGCTTTTGGAACTAGGTTTTGTGATGAGCAAAATCTGTCTTGGTCTTGTGATTCTGCAAGACGAAGACCAAGATCATAGATACAGTTGATTGGTAATGAGACGGTGCTCCATCTAGCTGAAACCATATTCCATTGGCAGGAACTTGTGGGTTTGTTGAATCAGGATATAAGTTTTTCAAAGTTGACACGACATTATTTTGGAGCAGGTCTAAATATTCATCTCCATTCAAGTTACCATCAATGAAAAAGGGACCTACGATATGATTTCCAAAAATTCCTCCCCAAACATTAACTTTTTCAAGATATTATGCTCTTCTCTAATCCAGTGAAGATTCTCATTAGATCAATAGCGGCAATTTTGACGATTAACATGACCCACCAGTGCAAACGTGGTCTGATCAGAAAACAAAACCTTTTCTAATTGGATCACATTGTTATCTAGCATTGCCATAATTTGTTCACAAAAATACGTTCTCCTATCAAAATCGTTTTCCATGAGCTCCTGAGCTGACATCATTTTGTATATAGGGATGCATTTTACTTTCCTTCAATATTCGAAAAAATTGATGTGTGGCTAACGTTGTACAGTGGGGCTGCTTTTCGACCAGAACTATGTGGGTTTTCTTGAAACTCAAGCATAAAATCCTCTTTCTGCATTGGCACCTACTTTTTTGATCTGTCTTACATGACCAAGCTCGCTAAACTGCTTATCTATTTTGTTTATTGTTTCTTGTGATACAGGCGGTAAATTGGGAAATTTTCCGTGAAATATGCGAGAAACTCCCATTTGTGTCCGTGTGTTATCTCCATAACCAATCATTTGTGCATTATTTTTAATTGAACAATTGTTCTGATATTATTACGTACAGTTAACGGAATTCAAACGACAATAGCACTGACACTGATCTGATCACTATACTGTCAAGCAGCTGAATTTGTATTTTTTTAATTTCATATCAGTAAAAAGGAACGCAGAAATAGTTTTTGCTTGCTTGCATTATCAATATTAGGCAACAAGAAAGAATGGGATCCAAATACCATTACCAGACTTGGAAAGAATGCCATTCAATGGTACACAGACGGCTCAAAAGCAATAGAAGGAACTGGGATAGGAGTGTTCGGGCCAGGAACCAAACACTCTGAAAGCTTGGGAAAAGCCCCAAGTATCTTTCAAGCGGAAATCCACGCCATAAGAAAGTGCGCCCAGTTCAATATTGATAAAGGATACAGAAGACAAAGGATTATCATAATGTCGGATAGTCAAACACCCATTAAAGCACTGAGCTCTTGTGTAATCAGTTCCAAAATGGTGTGGGAATGCCTAGACAAAGAGAACAATATAGTCACATTACTATGGATTCCAGGACACACTGAAATAGAAGGAAATGAAATAGCAGATGAACCAGCAAAGAGGGGGACTGAAATACCTTTCTGGGGGCCTAAACCTTTTTGCGGAATCAGCCCCAATGTAATATTGTAAGAAATAAGCAAAGCCGGGCAAAAGAGAAGATCTGACCATTGGAAGGATCTAGTAGGGCTTATACAATCAAAGACTCTTCTGGGTGACTACAACCTGTTGAGATCAAATGAATGCATAAGTCAAAGTAAAACTGTGCTAAGAGTTTTAACAGGGATCCTAACAGGACATTGTCGCCTGCATGGGCACCTGAAAAAGCTCAAAATAGTGGAGGAAGAAAAATGCAGGTTTTGTGGAATGGAAGAAGAAACCTCCATCCACATTCTTTCCAACTGTACAGCACTCCAGAATTCTAGAGCACAGCACCTAGGAGATTACTGGAGAGAAGAGAAACCTTTACCTAAGTTGAAGCCTGCAGACATCCTAAAATTCCTCCGGGAAATAGGACTAAAGGAACTACTAGTTTCTGAGACTCTTCTCAGAAACTGAGTAGAAGTAAGGGGGCACAATAGATCTTTTAGGTCTCAGTGAATGCCACCCCAGACACACACATACATACATACATACATTATAATTGAGCTAAAAGTATGATTACGTTAAAATTCAAGTTTTTGTAATCGCCAGCCCTTTGAAATTTGATATGATTGGAAAAGAAGACAATCATTAGACGGATGTTAAAATTTAAGGTAGGTTCACCACCCACAGCAAAATTTTAAAAATTATGAAAACTGCACCGACCACGAAAGCATTTAAATAAACCCAACATTTTGCAAATTTAAACCTGTAAACTAGTTATACAGAGTTCGGCAAAAGTCCGGGACCGGACAAATATCGAAGAAAATATACATTTTTTGGAAAATCTTTTCGGTAAAATCACTATCCACTTAGAGACATTAATTTTATGAAATAGCCGAAGACAAAAAAGTTTCACGCAATACGAGTGTGTATGTTGGAGATTGGCTTAAGTTATGTTGAAGATGGGCTTAATTATTATTATTTAGACCATTGAAATACAACATGGATAAAAACTGTAAGTAATAAACTTTTTGTTATTTCATAAAATGTCTAAGTGGATAGTGATTTTTTGTGAGAGTGGCATACATACATACATATATACATACATACATTATCAATATCAAGAGAAAGTAATTTTTTTGTATGTTAATTTTTGTAATAAATCTGAAAACACTTAATATTTCCTAAAGAGTTGAAGCTAGTATAGGACATTGTATAAAAGTTATGTCTAAAATTTTCTGAAAAATCTGAGAAATGAATAATATTCAGGGGGGTGCATTTAAAATAAGAAATTTGGTATTGGCCACTGTCACGATTCGTTATGGAATTCATTCCATTTGGCTGTTCGACACTGTGCACTAGCAAGACCAAGACCAAATCCGATTGAACAAAAAAAATACCAAACCCAACATCGAGAATGCAAGACCAAGACCAAAGTGCGAGACTAAACTAAAAATTACAACTTCCATTTTAAATAGGATTCTTGAGAATATTTGGCTAACTCCAATAATATGTCAAACTAAAGGGTTCAATACGACTCCAAGTCAAACCAAAATATAATTTATTTGTCCCAAGTAGGAGCAATCAACTTACTGTTACTAGTTTAGGTAATATATTACCATCATCAAGCTATAATAGATAGAAATATAGTAGGCTTAAAATAAAGATCTTATGTGAAATTTCATATAAATTTAAAACATAATGGAAGTAACTAGGTACAAAGATGTGAAACAAAACAAATATTATAATTGAAAATACAAGCAAATGAGATTAATGTTAAAATTTAAGTGATAATAGTTGACAAGTTAAGAAAATTTTTTTTGTTGAAATTGAAACTAGCTCATTAATCAATCAATAATGAAAAACAAAAGTTTTAGTTACCTATGAAACACGTACAACTGGAAGAGGCCAGCTATCATTAATAATCGAAGTATATCACACATTTGTGAATCGAAACCACCCAAATTAAATTGTGGTGTGAGAAATGAAAAGCACTTTGTAATGTCGTATTATTTTACGAATACAAACCTTACATAAATTGATTTCTAAAAGAAATGCGTATGATATTGGGCAATATAATATATTATAATAAAAATATTAAAAATTATTATTGATTTTTTTGAAAAATAAATAAAAATTGCTAATTTTGTATTAAGTAGAACGTTTATGGTTAATCTTCGCTATCCCTATACCTCTCTGTAATATCGTTTACTAGTATCTCTGCATTCTAAGCAACAGCATAGATCACTTAAGGCATTGTGTCAAGCAATAACATAAATTATATTCATTGCCGCAAGGAGCTGCAGGAACAAATATATTTTGTAAAATTTCCATTGCTGTATCTCCTTCGAAATAATTGAAACACAATATATTATTATTTAATATGCAGCCATATTGTGAAACAGTCAAACGACAGACACAAAAATAGGGGATGGATTGGTAAAAATTACAAAATTTGACTTAGTAGGATAAGTGGTGCCTGAATAAAGAAATATAGCATAAAAATGTCTCAACCAGTAATTTAAAACCCGCAAAGTTCAAAAAGTTTTGGTAGAAGCCGAGAAATTTTTTTCTGAAAATTACGATTTTGAGTGATGATGACGAGAGTTGAAAAGTGTTAATTTTTTTCCAAAATATATAAAAAATGTGTTCTCGGAATCTATTTGCTAGCTTCTTGATATTTTGCAATTTATTTGTTAATGACAAACTACTGTCCACTTGTACGCAAAAAACTCACTGAGGTTTTTTGTTTGCATTAATTCAATCCACCCACTGTAATACGTTTAATCGTGGCACCTCTTTGTGGATGGTTTTCTCGATTTTCTATGCGTTATTTTAGAGGTCCAACGCTGACCTATGACAAGAGAATTGTATGATGTCAAACAACATGCAAGATTCATCATTATTTGCAATATACTAACCTTGCAAGAACATGCCACAATATCCTGCAAATTGTTTTGTTCCATGTCAATCAGCCTTTATGGAATTCAACTTATCAAGTATTCTTTTTTTGGAATATTAATAGATACGTGATAAAATGATGCTTTTTGATAAAAGATTTTCATAATGAGAAGTTCGTAATGTTTTAGTTATGTTGAGGCAATCGAAATTTAAATGAGAACAGTCGTTAATACGTCAAAGTTTGATTCGTTAGATACCTGCAAAGTTTTAACAAAGAAGTAAAATAGTTTTTCTTTCTGTGGAATTTACTAACGTCATTTGAAAATGGCTGCAAAAACGTTGCTTTGAAAAACAGATAAATAACAAACTATTCGGAATGATCACCATAAATTATTGTAGAGTGTATTTAAATTACCTCCCGAGAACTATTAAAACTCTCCTAGATAAATACGACATGTTTCTCGGATAATTAGTTGATAAAAAGCGACTCGTTTTCCCATAACTTCCATCATTATCAGAAAATATGTAAAAATATGAAAAGGGAACTTACTGATAAAACTCAACGGTCGGATAATGAAACGACATGCTTTAAATTTACAACGAATTTTTACACGTGTACCTACCACAATCCGAACGATAATATGTTCGAATTGTTGGTACTCTTAGTATTTACGCTGTTATTTCCTTTATTGTTCATGCTTGGCATAAATTTTATTTAATTTTCCATGTTCTCGATAGATAATATGCATATATGTCAAGAAGGCTGACGAATACATACCTATATTGAGTCCATCTGTTACTGTATAAAAAAAGGTTAAAGACTTGTAGATTGCGATTCACATATTTTTGAATATTAAAACTCAATGAAAATGTCAACAGCTCACTATTAACCATTTGCTTGCTTATAGGCAAGCCGATACAGAATCCAACTTCTCTAAGATATCGATATTATGACTGTTATTACATTCCAAATAATTTTTGCTTATTCATTTTTTGCTAAGGTCTGCCTCAGTTATCTATTTTATCGGGCTTGTTTTAGCTACTAACATGTTTTCTTTGCCAAGGCCCAATCCTTACAGTACATACATACATATGGATTTTAATTGAGAAAACACCCTCATTGAGAATAAATTATCGAAGCAGAAAAATTAAAGGTTTTCAAAACACTTTATCGACCAGTACTAATATTTGGATGTGAGTCTTGGGTCTTAACAGAACAGCATAAAAATAATATAGAAGCAACAGCAATGAAATATCTTAGAAGAGTTATGGTAGTCACCAAGAGAGAATGAATGTGGATATAAGAAAATATGTAGAGGTACATACATTAGACCAGACTGGGGGGACAATTGCAGCGACTCAACGAAAAAAGATCAGCAAAAAGAGTTTGGGAAGCGAAAATACAAAATAACAAATAAAAGAAAAGAAGAAAAGCGTGGAACAAAGTAATAGGGGATATATACTAAATAAAAGAGATATAAGCTGGAAACAAGCTGAGGCATTGGCAGCAATAATTGCACCATACCCTACACCATCACATGGTAGGAGGGCTTACCGACTATATATATATATATATATATTATTTGATTCCTCCTTAAATTGTTTTGTTAAAATTTTTGAACGGTTCAAAATGTTTATGTTTATATATAATTCCGCAATATCGAAATTTCAATTTGTTAAAAACTTGTTAAAGACTTTTTTTACTTTAGAATTTCCAGAAATTAATAGTCTAATTCATATCGCACTTTCTTCTTCTTCCTCTGATTCTTGGCCCTTTGCTTTGCAGCATCCGGTCAGGTACTTTCTAAGATGTATTTTCGCGAAGAGTGCACTGTTACGTGCGTCAACTCTTCTTGTTCTGTGGCGGATCCAGAACTAATCACAAAGGTCACGCCAGGTATATGGGATAATTGGTACAGGATTACCTAAAGGAAACTTGTTAATTAATTTGTTGTAAAATTTACTAAAAGTGTTTCATGCGTACTCTACATCAAGCAAACAAATAAGCAAGCAAACATGCAGCTAAAGCTTAATATTACTATAGCAATCAAAAATTTGATAAGTATACAAGCTTCTTCTGAATTAGGATATCTAAGAATGTTATTAACGTGTATTGGCCCCTTCGTGTATTTTATTTGATAAGTTTTTTATATACTTCTGAACTATTTTGATACCTTGGACAATTAATAGTTATTTGTTTTACTAGGCATAAAAGCACAAGATTTAATGCCGCGGCTGGTGGATGAAACCAGCCAAGGCATTAAATCTGCTTTTCTGCCGTGTGAAACATATAATTTCTTCTTCAAATTTGTTCCAATTCCACGCAAAATCGACTTTTTCATATTTGAATTGCGTTTCATTATCAATATCCAAATAACTAAATTGTTTTATCAAAGGTAACTGGGCCCTGCGTTACTATGTTTACCGCTGATGACGTTTGCTGAATATGTTTGTTTACTGTTTACTTTCTCATTGTCAATTTTGAAAAGTTGTCATGTTAGAAATGGATTTACTGCCAAGTGAGGATGAATTGATGCAATTAACACCAACTGAGATAAGAGACCAGGCGCGAGGTGTGGAATTTAACCTTTTACCGGAAAAATCAAGAACTGTATATGAACTCCCATACAGCAGATTCATGGAATATTAGACAGAAGAAAAATATAGGATCTTTCTCTGAAAATGTGCTGATTGTCTATTTTTCCGATCTTTCAAAGAAAATGAAGCCTTCAACGTTATGGTCTACCTATTCGATGTTGAAAGCTACCCTGAACATAAAAAATAACATTGATTTGGCAAAATACCTGAAATTACGGGCTTTTTTGAAACGCCAGTCAGACGGTTTCCATGCAAAAAATCCCGAGTTTTTCAAAGAGAAGAAATCGAGAAATTTTTATCAGATGCCCCAAATGAACTGTATTTGTGTACGAAGGTAGGAATATATTGAATATGATCTATTATGGATTAAAGAACTAATTTTCAATTTATATTTTAGGTTGTACTTATTGTTGCAGTCGCTGGGGCTTGTAGATGTGATGAGCTTTTGCAAATGAAAACAGATGATATAAATGATATGGGCGACAAATTGCTAATTATGCTACCAAATACTAAGACCAAAAGATCAAGATCTTTTGTAGTAACGGAATATTTAAGCGTTTACAGAAAATATGCAGCCTCCAGACCCTCGAATTTAAATAATCGGCGTTGTCTTCTATAAGTATGCGAACGGTAAAGCACATCAATTCATTGGCATTCACAAATTCGGTAAAATGCCAGAAGAAATTGCTACTTTTCTGGGACTATCCCATGCGAAAGAGTATACCGGGCACTGCTTTCGCAGAACTTCGGCCACGTTGCTGGTGCATTCTGGTGGGGACATAGCAATGTTGAAGCAACATGGAGGATGGAAGTCTTCCGCTGTAGCGGAGGGCTATATTGAGGACTCACTAGCCAATAAGTCGAACATCGGCAATAAAATATTTTCTGGCGTTTCCGGAGTATTAAGTGTGAATACTAAAGTTGTTAATTTTACTGGAAAGGAGGGAAGTGGACAGAGTTCAATTGTATTAAATAATTGTTCACAATTCACCATGAATATATCTAATAAATAAAAATTTCGTGTTGTAGTTTGTAGTTTTAATGCAATAAAACCAGTTTATTATCATCAGCATCATTTTGAGTTTTCTTAATGCCATTGTCAATTTTAATAACCAGTTTGATTTAAATTATTACTTGGAAGGTTGCCTAGCAACGAACTTTTTCTGCCTAGGCAGTAAAAGTGGACTTTTCTGCCTAGGCATTAAAAGTACAACTTCTAAGCTTCTAAGCCTGCCAAGTGTCATTAAAAGGCCGCTTTTAATGTCATTTGGAGAAAAAAATTATGTGATTGAGATTTCCATATTCCCCACAGTCGCATAGGGGGCTGTCTTTCATATTGATTTTATTTCGGTGAGCTGGTGTCCAGCAGTGGGTTGTTCTCATTCTACATAAAGTAGTAATGTGAAATCTTGATTTATAGCTAGTCTCACTGAACCAAGGCTTCTTTGTAGGTATGGGGTTTAGCGTAGTATAACTCTGTCCCTTCTGTCTTCCTAGCTCTTGGTACTTGGAACTCCATTCACCCCAAATCCTTTCCTTGATGTTGTTTGTGATTTCTGCATAGTGTAGTTTGTTGTTGCCTCTTTTAGTTAACGTTCTTGCTTCTGTTGCCCCCTTGTCCGCCTTTTCATTTCCTGAAATCCCCGAGTGTCCTGGGATCCACATTAATTGTATCCTATTTCCCTCTTCCTCCATTCTAAAAATCAGTTCTTTTGTTTTTATTGTGTTGGAATCCATTTTTGCTGATATTTTTGCTCCCGATATTTTTTGTATGGCACTTTTCGAGTCTGATAAAATCAACATCGTATGGATAATATTCCTGTCTCCATATTTAAGCGCTTCATTTATAGCTAGCATCTCCACAGTGCAAATGCAAGTATTGTCTCTCAGTCTTTTTTTTAATACTATTTGTAGGCTTGGACATCACACATTTATTGGTTGTTGGATTTAATGATGCATCTGTGTGCATTGTAGTCATGTTCTTAAATTTCGTACTTAGTAGGTCTGTTAATTTTGTTTTGCATGCTGGGTCACCTTTTGCTAATTTTGAATCAGTCCATTTTATCTCCTTTATTTGTGCTTCATAAGTTCCTTCATAACAGGGTAGTTTATTTGTTCTTTTCAATTCTCCTATGTACATTAGTGCTAGGTCAAATCATTTTATTTGAGTTGGTGGTTTTGCCAGTATCTCGGCGATTCATTGTATAGTTCATAAAACTTCATAGGACTGGCAGTTGTTGTGCTGTTTTCTTGTGCCATCCATCGCACTTTCAAGCATCCGTCTTTCAAATTTAAATTTTTCAATTGGTTTCTTTCAACTTTTCACAAACGTGAATATTACCTATCTTTTATTTAAATAATTGACCGAACAAATTTCTTTATATTGTCTTATTTTATAGATCAATTTTATTGCATATAGGTATATTTATTTTTTGCAAAAATGTCTATCTACCATGGACGTAAAATATAATTTTTGTAAGGGAATCACTAATTTGTGAAATTTCCCATTTACCTTGGGCGTACGATGGAAATTTATGAGCGGGTTAATTTATTTGGACAAATTTCCTCCCATCATAAGCGTATGATAAATTTTTTGAAAAGGCTCTCATTTTTGTGTGAAAATTTCCATTTATCATGGGAGTAACATGCAATTTTTAAAAGGGAAGAATTTATTTGCAAAAATTTCTATCTACCATGGACGTAAGAAAAAATTTGTGTAAGGTAATCATTGATTTGTAAAAATTCCCTTTTACCCATGGGCGTACGATGAAGTTTTTCAAGGGGGTTGATTTATTTGGACAAATTTCCCCATTTCCATTATACGCGTATAATAAAACTTTTGAAAATTTGTGAAAATTTTTATTTACAATGCAAGAGCGATACAATTAATGTAAGGGATTCATTTATTTGGACTAATTTTTCCCATCATGGGCGTACGATGAAATGTTTAAAAGGGATTAATTTGTTTCTGAAAATTTTCATTTGCAATGGAAGTAAGAAAAGAAATTTTCAAAGAGGTTCATGTTTTTATTTTCACTTTTGTCGACAGTCCCCATTGCTGCCTATCTGCTTTTTTGTAGTAAATAAAGGCGTAATAGGTATGTTACCGAAGCACTTGTGTTTTTTTTACTGCATTTGCTCTGTTCACTTAAATGCCTCTGCGTGTTCTTTTTAAGCTCTCGCCGCTAACTGCACTACCTCTAAAGGGGTTGTTTAGTTGATTATAACCTTTAACCATAACGAGAGCAATCCAAATTTGAATTTATTTTGAAAAGCCTTCAAATATGACAACACTCATAATTTCATTAAAATCACGATAAAGGATACTGGAACAAACATATCCTATGATATTGGACTTGGTTAAGAAGACAAAAAAAGAGTAGAAACGGGTAAAGTGAACATAACGATATCTTCCATATTTTTATTAATTAATATTCTTTTAATCCAAATAATAAACTAACCTAAAATGTTATGATGCACTTTCCTCCACATATTATTTTGCGCAATCTTTTTAGGATTTCCTGCCCACTTTGGTCACCCGCTAAGGTTGAAAATTATCTTAACAGAGCTGAACAGAATCATGTAAAAAGAACACAACAACTGTCAGATTAACAGGCACGCAAAGCTAATGGGGATGACAGACGAAACCATGTGCAGATTTTGTCACCTAGAAAAGGAAACTGCAGAGCACATCCTATGCCAGTGCGACTGTCTGACGAATGTGCGTTTTATTCAGTTACAAGGCTGATTGGCTACTTAGAAAGAGTCGGGCTTAATAGCTCATTTAGGTCTTGGTTAATGTTCATCAAAAAAGCGCACCCACATACAGATAAAAGACTCGTTCTGCACTCTTCCAAGGAACAACCCAGTTTGAAATATAATATCGTTAAGTTGTGTTATTGTATATGTTTACGTTACACCTTTTAATTGTGGAAATTAACCTGAAAAATACCTTATCTTCCAACAAACAACAATGTCTGCGCCCTTTTCTTCCGTAATTAGTTGGTAATAATATATTTTCCAATATTAAATAAAATGTTTTTGTGTCATACTAAAAAGTAAAGAAAAATGCTCTTAGAGATAAAATTAATGAGCCTAATCGTACCGACTGAGTAGTTATTTTTTAGACGTCACTGGAAATTATGTTTGCCGAGAAAAATGCAATTTATTTATTACGTTGGCAGTCTATGCACGGTAAACATTAGATAATAAATTTCAGGAAACGAAGAGATAGTAGTCATCCACGATAAAAGTTTAATTTACGTATTTATATTTTACCTTTTACGCTTTCATTGTTGTACGTACATTCACTGATGCCTAAAATATCTATTTTGCCCACTTAGTTCCTGAGGGAAGTCTCAGAGGATATGCGCAGGCAGTGGACGATAGTACATAAGCACTGCAGAGCTCCCATAAAATCTTCTAATTAACTCAAATATTTCTTTCCACCAAATATAAAATTTATAATATATTTTGTAAGGCATTTGCAGTCATAATGATAAAAAAACTGCGAACGCAAGTTTAAACAACAAACCAAATGGAATGCAATCTATTTCGCGCGATCGTTGAAATTTTAAATAGCTGGTCCATATGAACGTACTCTGCCAGATCTTTCAAACACCCGCGGTGCACACTTCTCCCCCTTCGCGGTCTAAAACTAAGCCGTGATTTTAACGGGATAGTTCGCTGAGTTTAGTCCAGCAGGGAGTGGCATAGGATACATTGTAACGAGTTTAACGTAATAGAGTGCGGGTGCTTCTGTTTCTGTGTATTTTTGACCATATTGTTGACGGATTTGTGGATGTAACAAAAAAATGGTTTATATTGTTTTCCCTGATTACTTTTTGGTGGCAATAAAGCGAAGTAACGCCCTATCATACGCTTGGAAAAAATGTTTGCAGATCATCAAGCTCTCCCGTCTCATTGAGTAGTCGCACTAAAATAAATAAAAAACTCATGGTAAAGGGGTCGAAACAAAGTAGTGAACATGTAGGTGCGCCGCCAACAGAAAAGGATAGGAAACCTCTTGTCTAGAGTATCATCGAACCTAAATCCGCCTCGGCGGAAAGAGAGTAGCCGATGCTATAGGCTTGGGAACAGGCTCTGAAGGGGAGGTCGAGGTTACCTAATCCTAACTTAAATAGATAAATTTGTCCCTAGAGGTGATTTGCTAGAAAAAGAGTGACATAAATAGGATAATTTCTCAACTTCCGAAGCTTCACGCGCTCTAGAAAGTTTTTGATTTGGTCCGTAAATTGTTTTCACGCATTGAAAGATTTAATAATATTCTTTCACATATAATGTGGAAATGATCAATTTACTCAAATTATCAAAAATTTTAAAAACTAACATCTTATAATATAAAGCAAAGTATTCTACAAATATTATTTCAAAATTTCAAATAGACCGTTATATTTTACTTTACTGCACAAGAATGGTCCTTAACAAGTGATACACATTACAATTACTCAACACAAGGGGTCATTTAACGGCCGAAGCACGCAATCAATGCAAAATAAAAATTAGTTCACATGCTTTTTCCGTTTACCTGACCTAACTAAACTATCCTTTGGCCATTTTCTCATGAACGGTCATCAAAAGGAATAGGTAAGAATATAATTCTTCCTTTGGTCAAAACCATCAAGGGCTAAAAAACTTTTTACCTGCCTACGCTGGACACCCTTTGACCTCTTGCAATTTGATCTAATTTAAATATACCCTGGATTACTTAAAAAGAGGTAGAAAAACCCTTCCTAGGTAGCAGACCTTTGTCCACCGTACTCTATTTTAAGAATAAGGGACCACTGGTCAAATTTTTGATGGACCAGAGCATTTTAAATTAGGTTAACGGATTGCAGACATAAGTTTTGATATTCAAATCTACAGTTAGTAATGGAAAACGGTTTGTTAGACTCGATATTTATGTCTATAGTTAAGGACTTGTATTTATAAAAAATAATGTAACCGACGCTGCAAAAACGTTACGAATTGGACCATTTGTTAAAATAGTCCACTTCCACTGGTGTCTTTACACTATAATACCTTTCCTTCACATATCCCCTACTTGAATTTCTTGAGACCCATAAACGGTTAATTATAGGTATAATGTGGGGATTTCACTAGAATGTTTTACATAAGTACTGAGTTATTCACTATATATTGATCTACCTGTATATCTGTTGATATTGGAAATATAGAAATAATGGAAGTTGTAATATTATCCTTTTTATCATCAAAACCTGATGAAAAATTGAGTCCATGTGGTCCGGGGTAGCTGACTTTTATTTTTTTAAACGAAAGTAGGTATATTTAGTATAGATTGCATTCCATAGTAGACCATGGTCGATAATTTTTGAAAAAAAAAATAACAGTAGGATAAAACTCGTTAGAAATGGATGGATATGGGATAAACTTGAGAAGAAAAATGAATTACGGGCGATCCGAGTTCGGGAAGTGGGAGGGGGTGAGTATTTTAGGGTAAATAATGGTTTATCTCGATTTCCAGGAAAATTACAAGTCCTATGGAAAAGAGTTGAATGGCAAAGTTGTGGGTAATTATAAAAGATCTAAAACTTTTGTATACACAATTATTTCACATAACCTCAAAATTTATAAGAAAAATTCAAATAACCAAGTTTTTGGGTTTTTATTATCATCTTTTTGAAAAAAAATTTTTTTGCGAAATTTGGTGAAAACTTTTCTCATTATATCCCAAATACACCGTAATTTATTTGATTGATTTGAAATATCCATTTTTTTCACCTTATTTATGTATCAAAAAAGCACCCTAATTTTCAATCGAAAAGTCTCGCGTCAAAATATCAGCTTGAAATCTCTACTTTCTGATAGTATATATGAAAAAAATATACATTACCATGGTAAATGTTCTCAGAAAATGCAAAGAAATGAAAAAAACTCGAATTCGAAGCTATGCAGTCACGTAGCTATAGCTATCATCTGATAGGTTTAGAAGGGGAAAGCTTTATTGCCGCCTAAGGCAAAAAAAATCGAGTGCCACGACCTAAAGCAATTTTTCAAGTTCAAGAAATAATGTTTTTTTTTTTTAATTATTTGTTTGACTTGGCTACATCTAAAAGTATTTTAAACATCGTTTTTCGTTTTGCCCCCTTCTGCTGAAATGGTTATAACCATGTATACCTATATATTTTTTAAAGGAGCCGTCCCTTCTCCGGCACCACCTCAGCCTCTTGGGCTTATTGTGGATTCTAACATTCTGACTATAGCCTATTCAGCCAATCCGTTCCCTGTATTAGCTCATACAGGTTCTTTACTGGATAGTTGTAGAAGTCTTCTGGAGTCATTAGGGGTCTTCCATTTAGTTTATGCCTCCTGTGGTCCAGCGTCTCACAGTTGCAAAATATGTGCAGAGCTGTTTAAGTGTCCTTTTCTCCTGCATGTGAGGTCTCCGTTATACAGCCCTGTTTTGTTCAGGTGCTCCTTTGTGGGATTGTCTCCCGAAAGAAGCCCCATTATGGTGCGTAGTTTGTTCCTGCTCATTGAGAGCAGTTCTTTTGCTACTTTTTCTGATAGTTCTTCTATAAATTTCTTCCCATGTGTTTGCCTGGGCGTATTCTTCCAGAGTTTTATTGCCAGCGATACCTTTGTGACCTATGACCCACTCCAGTGTTACACTGTTCCGAGTCGCCAGTCTTCTAAGTTCTTCGCCGCATTCCCATACCAGCCGAGATGTTACCTGTATATTAATTTGGGAGCACCCATTTTAAAAAGTGATAGATGATTGAAAATTGAAGCTTTTATTATAACAGATAATTAATAAATCTCACAAATGTAAATCTAACCTCTTCAGATAAATTATTCACAATTGTTGAGGAATCTATTTATATTGCCACATCCCGATGAATACTCATATTGCGGCAGTATGCTAATAAAAAATTATTGTACCTTTATTGTATTTTCTATGGAGAGGGTTTGAACCCCCAAAACCCCCCCTTATATACGTCCCTGACACTATGTACAAATTCATCGAAAAAATATGATTGCTGCAATTTTTTCGAGTTAAAAAGCTTATTCATTAAATTCGAATTACATTCATGTCATAGATCTCATAAAACTATTGAATTTAGATACTTCAGTCTGATTTCGTTATTCATTATAATATTTTTAAAAACGTTATTCTTGTTATTCATGAAAACATTAATTTTAATTGTAATCACTTATCCATTAGTTTTTGTTCTTTTGATGGCATTTCTTCATCGTTAGATTCGACAAACCTTTCCAACTCTAGTTGATCTTCGAAATCTTTAAGACCATCATCTTTTTCGTCTTCAATGTTATTTCCAGTCTGCATTGGCTCTTCATCCACAATTTCATCTGAATCATTTACTTCCTCGTAGGTTTTTCCTTCCATATTGGAGTAATTTTCAGAACCATGACAATTTGTACATAAACTTGTGAATTTTAAACCATGTTTTCATTCGGCAGCCACATTTTAAACTGTTACACCCAGTTTCACAGCTGCAGCAAAAAGTTTTGAGCAATACCTACTTCCGGAATTAAATCCTTTTCTGTAAATTTGGTCATAATGCCACGTTGATGTTGTTTCCAGCCCCAATCTGTTGCAGTCAAATCGTTACCCAACCAAGTTTGAAGCTGATAATAAAGCCCTGTAACAATGCTATTCTGCTGCTCCTTCTGTGGGTGGGAGGTTTGCCAAAATAATGAAGGATGATTTAATTTTTGCCACTTGATTTTTTTGAAACCTTGATTGACTCAGTGTTATTTTTTTATTTTTACATTTATAAATAGATTTGATTAATTGTAATTAATTTTTAGGTTACGTTACTTTAAGCCCACATCTGTAAGAAACACCTTAAAATGCGCTAAAATTTACCGTAGGTCACTCAGGTACATAAAATAACTTAAAAGAGCAATAAATAGGCATCTACAAATATTATTTAAAGAAGATTCTACAACTTTTCCATAATATTATTGTAGATGTCTTATTAAATATTAACTTTATTGTTATTTGTTTGTAAATTATAGTAGTGTATGTCGATTTGCAATTTTTTCGTCTATCAATGTAACATGAAATCTTACGTTTCTTGAGTAATTGAAGTGTAAATTTTAATAAATTGTACATAATGATTAAAAAAAAATTCGAATTCAAGTTTTTTGCATTTTCTGAGAACACTTACTCTAGTAATGTATATTTTTTCACACCATCCGAAAGAAAAGATTTCAACGAACAAATTGCTCACCGACTTTTTGGAAAAAGCTGATATTTGACGCGAGAATTTTCGATTATTATATAATATATTAAGTCAAAATGAGGTGAAAAAATTAATATTCCAAATCAAATAAATTACAGTGTATTTGGGACATAATAAGGTAAGTTTTCAGCAAATTTCGTATAAAAAAATTTTTTTTTGGAAAATAAAAATAAAAATAAAAAACCAAGAACTTAGTTATTTGGATTTTTACATAAATTTTGAGGTTATGTGAAAAAATTGTTAATACAAAAGTTGTAGATCTTTTTATTACCCACAACTTTGCCATTCAAGTTTTTTCCATAGGACTTGTAGTTTTGCCGGAAATCGAGATAAACTATTTTTTACCCTTAAAAACTCACCTCCTCCCACTTCCCGAACTCGGATAGCCCGTCATTTATTTTTCCTTTCAATTTCATCATATTCTCCTCCTTTTCTGATGGGTTTTATCCTACTATTATATTTTTCACTTTTAACCATTTTTGAAGGCTTCAGCACTGGTCTAGATTGGAGCACGTGAGTAAAGTTTTCCTTTTTTATATTTAACGGAAAAAAAATTGTAATATTAGAATTGTAGATAATTTTATACCCGATAAGATGATATAATGCAATATTTTGTAAAAAAATCTCTCATTTCAGGCACGAAGAAAACATCGACGGAAGAGCAGTCCCTTGGACGGATAAGGCAAAGTATCTAGGAGTGATACTCGACAAGGGATTAACAGTCAACGATCATATAAATGCAGTGGTAGCTAAAACTAAACAGGCAAGGGCGAGGCTAAGCGGATTACTCGGCAGAAGAAGTGAACTGGATCTGAAGACAAAATTACGATTCATAAGAAGAATAATAATACCGATACTAACATACGAATCTGTTGCAAGGGAACATACAAGCTAAACAAATAGGAAAATATTACAGGCACAACAAAACATCTCGATCAGGCAGGCTCTGGACGCTCCCTGGTACGTAAGAAACGAGATATACAACGTCCTAAAACCGCAGAAGGTACTAGATATAATAGACGCAAAAGCCAGAAAGCTATTTGAAGAGCTAAGATCTCATCCGAACACAGAGCTGAGAGACCTGACGAGCTACACGGCAGAAGACTACAGAAGACACAAAAGACCTAGGAAACAGCTTGAAAACCACCCATGGGAAGCAAAACAACTAGAAAAATCCCACCAAAAAAACACAGAAACCATGCAAGTGGGTGTGTGTGCACGTTAAGGCGACACATGCGCACTCACGGGCATACAAAAAAAAACAAAAAAAAAAAAACAAAATCCGTGTGTGTAGGTGAGCGGGGCGTGTCTGTAAAAAGGGCAAGCACTGTTCATCTGCGCACGCATCACAAAAATTAAAAAAAATCAAAAAAAACTCAAAAAACACCGGGGTGGACAAGAAAGAACACTGCGAAGAGGAACCCCCCAGTACGAAGGCCCCGCACTTCCACTAAAGGAGCTCGGGAACTCCTGAGGGGTCAGCTCTAAAGAATGCGACGGATAACTCATATAAAGGTCGGTTTCACCAAGGCGGGTGGAACAGACTTTGATATGAGGCAGCGAAAGCACACACACACAACCGAACCGACACAACGACATGAAGAAGGACAAGGGAACATACCCACCAGAGCTACCCTTTAAACATTAAAAGACATCCCTGACGCCCCCCACAGAATAAAGGGGGGAAAGGGATACGCGATCGCGAGGAACGAGTAGGTTCTACCTGCGGGCAAATAAGCCCGGGGGTGGATGCTTTGTGGGACGGGCTTTCTCACGCGCAGGAGTGTGTGTGTGCCTAGGCATTCCTATACGTTCAGAAAAGTCCACTTTTCCGCACTCATTTTAGTGTTGTTTAGTTTTTGGAGATAATACTGACATTTGAATATTTAAAATATATATTTGTATGGTTATCGAATAAAATATTATACTTCAGTGACTAGTCAGCAGCTGTCGCCCGTAAAACCTTTCAAAATGACTTCTTCCAGCCAAGCTCTCATCGCCACGATTGCAACAATTAATGCTGTGAAAAACCGAAATCTGACTTCCTTGGAAAACATTTTAGCCTCTGCATTTAATTTGCAGAATGCCACAAATTGCACGTTCAATATTAATATGAATAATAATTAATTTGTTGATATGTATTTAATAATAAATGTTTTTTTTATGTTAACCCTTCGGTTTTTTCGTACGCTAGTAGAAAAAACAGTGTAACTAACCTAACCTAACACGTGCGTAAAGTGACTTTTCCGCACTTATAAGGTAAGCAACCATTATTTCATAGTTTTACTTCCAAAATAGTTTTTAAATTGACATAAATCGTGATTAGAAAAACTATCTTCAATTTAAAATACCCACAATGTATTATAAATATATTCGATTAGGACATCGAAAAATTGCAACAATGTAAAAACGTTGCAGTCGCCCATTTATTATACCGGTGTGATATTCAAGAACCTTCGTCTGATTTTCAACGAGTCACAATTCACGATAAACCGTCATCTTTTATAAATATGCAACAGAGTCTGTTTCTCTGTGCATTTCGTTAAAAAACTGGATAATAAACTTGATGACAAACAGTATCTCATTAGCAAGTCCATTGTTTCCTGAACGTATCCTAATTAAAAATTAAAATTAAAACCATATCTTATTGAATATAAACACACCGAGCTCCTTGGCATTGCCTCAACTACCTGATCTTTAATCTTTTGACCCGAGATGTTCATCTTTAAATAATGGAGCAGGAGACAGAACTTGACGAAAATTACACACAAAGATTTTTTACGTTTCCTTTGTGTTGTTTGTCTTTGAATATGGATGTTTTTTTATTAATTGTGCCGGAATGATTTTTTAAAGGATAATAGTACACAGTTCCTGTCCGATGACAGTTTTAAAAATTATAGCGGAAAACCATAAACATCCTTTTGATATATAAAAATGGTAATTTAGTGATTAAGTCCAGCCCGTTTATTTTTGTGAATAAAGGGTTGTTCATAGCACTGCTTGATAAATTAACACATGAATAATAGCGATTAGAATACTATACTGATTGGTATCTACGAAAATACTTTTATTTAGACAAGTAGTCATAAAACATTGTTATTGTATTGAATCAAATAATTGAAAAATTTATACAGGGTGTTTACAAATGACACTTACAACGTTTGCAAGGAGATACCTCTCGTAAAATTGGACCAAATGATATAAGGATTGAGGGGTCCAGCCTACTTACTTTTCGAAATACGATAGTTATGAAAATTTTAATGTTTTAATTTGATAATTTTAAAATGGATGAATAAATTGATTTGACATTTGGCAGGTTGTTTTAAAATGTAAAAACATTTTTCAGTTGTTTGTCCAGTGATGTACATTTGGAAGAATTGTCACCTTTCCCCTCCCATTTTCACGCCACTGACATTTAAAACAATTTTTATTTAATTTTGTATTCCTCAATGGCTTTCACTTGAAAAACGTAAAACCTTTACATTGAAAGAAAAAAATAGGTTTCAAGATACTGGATGTTTTCATGAAGTTTGCAAGATCAGTTTTTAATAATAAAAAAATATATTTTTTTTGTATACTTTTCAATAACTACCAGACTACTTACTGATGGTTAGAATATGTAACTGGAATTAATTCATGGAACAGCAATGCATCTATAACATTCGGAGAAGATTGTTGGAAATATTTGTCCAAACTTGTGATTATATTAACAAAAAAAAACAGAAAGAATCCATGCAGCTACAGCAATTATTTCCGGTAATCGCCAGTATTCCCAAGCATGGTATGCGATTTTCAATGATAAAAGTTGCAAATTATGTATAAATGTAAATGGACCAAATTTTGAACATCTCTTATAATTTGTTGGCTGCTTAATTATTTTGTTAATAATACACAATTCTTTTTTTAATTTCTTGGGAAATTAAACCACAATATTTTTGAATTCTTTATTTCAACGTTTCGGTAGCGTTCCAGCTACCGTTGTCAAGAAAAAATAAGTAAAAATTAATTTTTATCCCTAACTGACACAACAGAAAAAATTTGACAACTAGACAATCAAAAATTATTATTTTTTTTTTATTGTCTAGTTGTCAAATTTTTTCTGTTGTGTCAGTTA
>CAJUYH010001696.1:0-46510 GCA_910591685.1 Galerucella tenella
ATCCATCAGCTCAAATGGAGGCTAACACAAGGAAACCTCCAAACTAAGAGTCTACTGAGTAAGTTAGAAAAGGAACTCTCGTCCAGGCTGCTGAAACTGGGTAAGAGAAATTTGAAGTTACCGACCTGGTGACTGGACACTGTACCCTGAGGAAGCATTTGCACAGGATGGGAATCACAAAGGATTACGTAAGAGGGGAAGTCGGAAGCTGGCTAGTTAAGGAACACCAACTCAAATGGAGACTGACACCTCCATACTAAGAGTCTACTGAATAAGTTACACAAGGAACTCTCGTTCAGGCTGCTGAAACTGGATAAGAGAAATTTGAAGACAGTTAACGACCTGGTGACTGGACACTACCCTGAGGAAGCATTTGCACATGATGGGCAAAGTTAGTGAACCTATGTGCAGAAAATGGGAACTCCACGATGAAACACCTATTCACATACACTGCTTCTGTGAGAACTTACAAGGACTCAGACGGAAGCACTTTGGAGCGGAAATAACACAACCATCACAACTACTGAAGATCCCTCCAGATAAATTAGTGGAGAAGACACGAAGCTTCTGGAATGGAAGTAGGTAGATAACATGGGTAATGGAACAAAGATTCAGTTCAAACGTATGAATGAATGAGATCCATCAGCTTCCTGCTTTCCTAGGGTTTACATAGAGGGAGAAAACCTGCACAATATGCTTTCAAATATTTCTGTTTGCAGAATGACTAAGTCGTCCACATATGCAATGGTGTAGGAGTTGTACCGGGCTCAAATATCGATGCCCACAGACATAATATGAGTTTTCCTAGGTATCAATTTTACTGAATCTGTTTGAAAAAGACTAAAAATTCAAATATAAATCATTCAAATTGTACTTGGAGAATATTGGAACATTATAAATTAGCAAAACACAATTTACTTTCAAAGAGAGGTAGATCGTTAATCCTCAAACTAGTTGTTTGTGGGTGATTAAAATTGAATTTTGGTTTATCAAAATGGTAGTTCTTAGTTAAAATTGAATTTTGGTTACCCTTTACGAAATTTTATTAAAATGGTAGTTCCTGCATTTCATCATAATCAATATTTTTCTTCTTCATTTGGGATTTTTTTTTGTACGGTTAGTGTAAGTTTAATGAGATTAATAAAATCTTGTCGGTGAACTATGTAGGTATGTAATGTAGAAAGCGGTATCAGCCAGTATTTTGTTACTTTGAGAAATTCATCTGACCGTCGCATTTTACCAAGGTAAACTAGTGAATATTGCAAAATAATATTTTTAAAAACGTCTGTGACTGTTGCAATGCAAAACCATCCCGGCATGAACAGTTTCTGCATGAAACATTCGCACTTCTAATTATAAAAATTAGAAATTTTAAGAGTTTTGAATTTCCGGGGAAATAATAAGGATATTTTCAAATTCCAATGTTTGTGCGACATTCATTCGATTAGCTACAACGATTCGGGCCTTAGTTTCCTCGTAATAATTCAGCACGTTTGTCGCTTCGCTCTTGATACGTGACGGAATGAAAAAAAATAAACTATTGGTTTTTTTTGATAATTTTGAATATTTAACTATACCAATTTATTGTAACTGCCAAAAATGTATATTATGTCATTGTTTTTCGAAGCAATAGCTAAAATCTATAACGAAATCATATTACTCCAAAAAAAATTACGATAAATACATAAAGTTATAAAACTAAATCATACTACCTACTCTAAGATAATGATAAAAACTTCATCTTGCAAAATGAATTAAAAAAATATTGAAATTAGTATTTAAAGAATATTTTTCCAAAAACTTCTCCCTGTCTTGGTGAAGCAATGCCATAATTATTTAAAAAGCTGTATTTGATGTAATTGCACAAACATTTTTCAAAGCGGTAGTACTGTTCACATAACCATAAATAGGTACTAGATTAGCAATACCACTTTAAAAAAATCCAAAGGAGACAAATCTGGTGATCTAATAAACGGCTTGAGAAAGTATTATTTAAATCCTCGGTGATAGAACGATAATTTCAAGCTAATCGACAAATTTCGGGGTATAGCAGTCGGGTTAGCCCAAAATCAGTCAAAACATGGTTGTAAGAGCAGTAGCGAATATTTTTAATGGAACTCCTTAAAAATGTCATGGTTAATGATAATCCGTTGCCTCCACCGGTTTTTAGACTGTCCTAATTGCACAAACAGTTTATAGCCAGAACAATAAAAAATGGGCCTGTTTTTCGACATGTTTTCGAATTTTACTTTATAGTGAATATGTATGGAGACAAAGTTGTAGAGCGTGAAATTTGCTGTAAAATTCCGTGGATCGAAATGTGAAAATTTTAATCTCTGCAGCCACAGGGGATGAATAAGTAGAAAAAAACTGAAAAAACAGCTGTTTTTCTGTCGCAAAATATTAATGCAATTTATAAAGCAATGTGAATCATTATTTTTCCTTATAAAAAGTTATTTATTCACGAACTGAATGCAACAAACGCGGTTTCGATATCTTATATTTAGTTGCTGAGTAATCTAATTTTTAATAAACATTAGGTAAAAGAAATAAACATTCTTAGAATAAAGAGATATGCCGCAAAAAATTGTGTAAACCTACAATAATGTTTTTACACATACTAGAAGGTTACAGCTATTATATTCAATGATTTAATCAACAATTTTTTCGGTTTAACTGACTCAGACGTTAGTTTAAAAAATTTCAATGTTTACCTTAGTAACAATAAAGATATCTGTACGTTTTTTTATTTTAATTGAAATCTGCAAGTACCCACTTAAAGGACTTGGAAAACACAACTTTTGGCGTTTTGAACGTTTAATTCGAACCATTTAATCCCGAGTTATTGAACCCCAAACTTGATCAACGATTCTAGGCATACGAACAACAATAGGTTTGTTTCCGTAGCAAGTTCCTAACTGCTATGGACATATTGAGTCTGCGCAGTATCAGAGTTCAGGCTCTGCTGGCACGCTTATTTGATACTCCGCAGACTCAATATGTCCATAACAGTAAGTTAGGAGCTTGCTACGGGAACAAACCTAATCTAACGAATAAAAATACTGCCAGTGTAAAAAATGATGTGGTAAAAGATGTGGAAGTGTGAAACATGGTTTGAAATGGAAAGATTATATTATTAATTATCATGATTAACATTTAATTAAACATACAGGCCCGTGTGGTGATTATAAGCTAAATATTTTTGAAAATTGAAAAAGCGAAACCACCGGGGTTCGAACCCGGGACCCCTCAGTTACAAAAAAATGTGTGTAAAGTAATTTTATTTTTACCAGTATTGTGTCAAAAAGGGACTCTAAACACGTATTGCATACAATATTTTTTCTACTACCAAAACTAGTACGTGAAGTGAGTTAAATTTTTCCATATAAAAAGAAACTATAATGGATAATGGAATATTTTTCAATTCATATTTTTGGGGTAATAGATAATAAGGAGGATTTTTTACGTATAATTTGGTTTTTTTAACGCACCAGTGTGTTCAGTTTTATGTACTTCATAGTGGAAAAATAATAATTATAATATGTATATCTAAAAGTATTTTAGTATGTAAATGCCATAATCTAATTTTTAACAATTTTATTCAATTGTATATTAATAGCTCCCTTGGTGTTCCTAGAATGTATCGCTTAAATTACTTAGAAAGTTTCAGCACGAGGCTGTTTAAAAAGTGATTTACCACTTTCTTTTTGTTAACCGAGCCGTGAAGATCGGACGAAAAAAGTTTACGCAACAAATCCTACAAAATATTACAATTATTGCTATTTTTCTAATTGTTGAAAATATGGATTAACCACAATTGTTGTAGAAATACGAGTTTCTTTAAATGAGAAAAATTGAATGCGTAACTGGAGACCACAAAAAAAATTAAAATTCTGTTGTATCATAAAATTTCTTGATGGTGAAGCATAAACAATACAAAACAGAATTAGAAAATTTTTGATAATAAAACTCTTAAATATCAAAAATTAAAAAAACTCACGTGATAGGCGGTTATCTAGAGATGGCGGTATCCAATCGTCTTCAGGTTGTGGCCTTAGCCTTCTTCGTACAGTTTCCTGTCTCGAATTTATACTTTCTGTTACTAATCGTCCTAAATCTGAAACAAAACCACATAATTATTAACAAATAGACAATGATGAAATTACGTAGTTGAACTAACAATACATTTTTATTTCTAAATGCACAAATCAGGCTTATACAGAACGGAGCAGAATGCTAATGGACACTGAAAGTCACAGTATTCTGGGAATGACCTCTGACATAATGCCTACAACAGTAAACTACGACCTGCCTTATACCGTCCTAATTCCAAATAAACATGAATGGGTCCTCCGTAAGGATGAACTATTAAGAGCAGACAGCTGTTGGTACATAGACGGCTCAAAAACACCCTCAGGCATTGGTGCAGGTGTATACGGGCGCAGACCTAGGACAGAAATTTCAACCTCTCTGGGATCCTATATAACCGTATTTCAGGCGGACATTTACGCCATTGTTTCACGTGTGGAGAGATTGGAGCAAGCCAATCTCATACATAGAACAATAAAAAAATTCTCGGTGAGCCAAGCGGCTTTGAAAGCACTCAGCTCTCACCGTGTACCGTCGAAATTGGTTTTATACTGCTAAAAAAGACTCTCCTCAATAGGAGAACTCAATAAAGTATCGATGGTCTGGATCCCTGGTCATTCTGGGATGGAAGGAAACGAGAAGGTAGACTCTTTTGCAAGGGAGGGTGCCGCACGTGTTTCAATCGGACCAGAACCTACAATTGGCATCGCAATAAGTTTTGCCAAACAAAAAAACTAAATACCTGGACAGCAAGAAGATCTTTAGACTTCTGGCATAATTCACCAGGATTGGTTCATTCAAAGGCTTTTATACATCCTTCGAAGAATGTCTCCAAACAAATGTTATACTATAGCAGGCATGTCCTACGTTGTCTAACAGGCCTTTTAACAAAGGCCACTGTCATCTGAATCATCATATGCAAAAACTTGGACTGTCGGAAGATCCGATTTGCTGTCTTTGTCTGGAAGATGATGAAACAGCAGAGCATATAATTTGTGCCTGCCCCGCCGCGGCTCGAATCAGGTATCTGATGTTTGGCAGGGTCTATCTCTCGCCCTCGGACCTGAAATATCAATCACCAAATAAACTAATCGGCTTTATTAAGAAGTTGAATTTGTTTGGTGAGATCTGAATAGGTGTGAGCCACAATAGACTCTTGCCAGTCGCAGTGGAGTGCCTTATAGACCCACTCACCAGAAACCTAACCTTCAAAACATTCAAAATAAAATCAGCAAGACGTAATAAATATTAGGGCTAGATTGAGGGGTTTTTTGCACTCTTGAACACAAAAATCTATTGATATCCCACTTTTAGGACCTATAAACCCTATTCTTACTCTGTTTTCCATCCATCAATATAAGTTAAGAGTCCATCCCGTATTTAGTCCGATTTCGTTTGATCTTACGCTCGTTGATAGTAACGTCGAACGTGAGTTTGAAATCCTGTTTCCTGTTTCACAGATAGAATGTTCGTGAGCATTTCCATGGGTTGGGTTGCTCCAACTTACACTGACAGCTATAGTTTGGCAAACCCATTTATGCGATGCGAAGTCGATAAGGGGTGAGGTGAGGTATTAACAGAAAATAACCAAAGTGTAACTATAGGTATACGTTTATAATTCAATATTATAAGGCAACTAAAATGGATTCCTCTGGTAATAAATAAATCCCTACACAACACACGGCACTGTTATTGGAATCTGCGTGTATTGAATCGATTTAAATGTTGGTTGTAAACAAAGTGTGTGGTTTGGATTGGATGATCCTACTTTTTGACCGATTCGGAGTGTGTAGGTAGAAAATAGCCGACATCCGAAATTATCAAAAACTAACTTGTTTACCTTACCCTGTTTTATGGGTACGTTTATTGGAAATTTCAATTTTATAACCAATCTTCCAAGTAAACAAACTATAGGAGGAAGTTCCGAAACTTACACAAGTAAATACTACGTTTTCTGTACGACTGAAAAAGTGTACACTCGTTTTAAATTCGCTTACCAATTTTTTGACGAGAAGCTATCCATTCATCCAGATTCGGTATGTTATTGTTATCTCTTGATTTATTATTGTCGTTATGCGAATATCTCAGTGCTTGTCTTCTCTCTTTGCTGATAAGCATACATTCTTCTAAAATTTCAAACCAGTCTTCTAATCCTTCAGCAGATCTCAAATAAATTTTACCATCTCTACCGAGAAGTAGAGCAACTGAAAGTAAGAGAAAATATTTTTAATTGGATAAAGAAAATTAACTTGGAAGGATCTTTATCATCCCAAAGCATAGAGAAATAATAAGAAAGGTTTTAAAACAGAAAGAACTGAAAAACACACATGCTTAACAGTTCTCTTATTATTTCTTTCTCTATAATCGACAATTTGTGAAACTGTTTAGTCTGTCCCATGTCTGTCCAAACAACTTGTTATACATTTGATTGAGATGCTAAACAATTATATTTCTCTACCGTCTTGGTGTCTGCATTACCAAAGAGGTTATGTTACAAGGTTAGGTTAGGTTTGTGGTGAGTGGGTCTATAAGGCCCTCCACCGCGGCTGGTAAGAGTCTATTGTGGCTCACACCTATTCAGATTTCACCAAACAAATTCAGCTTCTTAACAAAGCCGATTAGTTTATTTGGTGAATTATATTTCAGGGCCAAGGGCTAGAGAGAGACCCTCCCAAACATCAAATACCTGATTATAGCCGCGGCGGGGCATGCACGAATTATATGCTCTGCTGTTTCATCATCTTCCAGACAAAGACGGCAAGTCGGATCTTCCGACAGTCCAAGTTTTAGCATATGATGATTCATATGACAGTGGCCTGTTGTAAGGCCTGTTAGACAACGTAGGTCAAACCTGCTATAGTCTAACATTTGTTTGGAGACATTCTTCGAATGAACCAATCCGGGTATATTATGCCAGAAGTCTAAAGCTCTTCTTGCTGTCCAGGTATTTGGTGTTTGTTTGGCAAAACTTATTGCGGTGCTAATTGTATGTTCTGGTCCGATAGAAACACGTGCTCCCTCCCTTGCAAGAGAGTCTGCCTTCTCGTTTCCTTCCGTGCCAGAATGGCCAGGGATCCAGACCAGCAATACTTTATTGAGTTCTCCTATTGAGGAGAGTCTTTTTTGGCAGTCTAAAACCAATTTAGACGTTACACGGTGAGAGCTAAGTGCTTTCAAAGCCGCTTGTCAGTCCAAACAACTTGTTATACATTTGGTTGAGATACTGAACAATTATATTTCTCCACTGTTTAGGTGTCTGCATTACCAAAGAGGTTATGTTACAAAGCAAAAACTCAAACAATTTCAAGTCTCAGAGCTGACATAGAACACCTGAAAGGTGATTGCTCAGAATTAAAAAATATGAAAGTCTATCTCATACATACCAACATACCCTCCTTTAGGGAAGTATATTCCGATTGCAGTCGAGAATAGAGTTTTGTATTTTTATAGGAATAGGAAACAATTCATATAGGAATCTGTATATGTGGTGAAGGGAGGGTGAGTGTAGGCTCCCAGCACTTAGACCACATGTGTGACATGTGACCCATTGTACATCCTTCCAAGGAGTTGTCCTTCTAGATCATCGTCCGTCCTGTCCTTCTCAGGAAGGTGGACATGACAGGTCACTAGAAAAACTCTCTCATTGGCGATAACTCCGGACACTCGCATAAGACATGCCTGACAGTTTCATTTTTCTGCATAGAGGTGTGTCCATCATCCCCATAGTATGGAGGTGTTTCCTTAGTTGACAGTGGCCAGTCAGAAATCCTACTGTTAAACGTAGGTTTTTCCTGGCTATCGCCAAATATTTCTTCGGCGCCAGCTAGCTAGTTCCGCAATTGTCGAAGTCAGGCCGCAATGCGATTATCTTTACTACTGTCGTGCCCTTTAAGCCATCTCAGAATAATATTGTTATCTGCCGAGGCATTAGCTAAATCTTGGTGACACTCTAGTACTAGCCCCGATATAACACGTTGTCTGTTCAAGGCTGATAGGGATTGTCTACTATTAGTGCAGATTGTTATGTTTTTGCTAGAAATTACTTTTCTGGTTAGTTCTTTTGCGGCAATTGAGATACCAGCCAGTTTTGTTTGAACCAAGCTGGTATTGTTTCCCATTCCCCACTTAATCCTTAGGCTTAGTACTCTGGAATAAACTCCACATCCCGAGCCTTCTTTTATTTTTGAGCCATCTGTATATATCATATAGGAATATTTTCCTATGAAATGGAGAACCAAGGTGCAGAAGGAGTAGGAATTAAGTCAAATTAAAGGAAGTTTTAGTCTGGCGACTCACCTGTACTGTAATTCTTTTTGTTTTCCCATTCAATTTTGACGATATCGATTAATTTTACTTTAAATAAAAATTGCCCCATCTCGGAAATACGATCCGATCCCGAAGCCCTGCGAAAAACGTGCAAATAGTCTCTGGTTAAAATAAAATATCGTTCCTTCCATCTGCTGAATAATTTATCGCGCTGTTGCCACATCAGGCCCCTTTTTATCACATGTACCGACTCCTTTCCGAAGCTGGGAAGAAGTGACTGAAACAAATAAAAATAAATTAGAAAATTATTTGGAGTTTATAAATTTCTAATCACATCTACATCAATTATAAGTCAAGTATTCGTTACATAGAGAATATAGGTAAGCCAAGGTTTCAAGAAGCTTTTTGGAGTAAAGGGGAAAAATTCGGAAGCGTATTTATCTTCCTAGCAACAAAAACGCGGATAACAACAGGTAACCATAAAAAACGGGTAAGTCAAATTCAATTAGAAAAAATTCATTATTCAAAACGAACATTAGCTTCAAATTCGCTCTCAACCAAACATAAGCAGTGCGCTTATAATCTTTGGGTTAGGTGAGGAGCGAAAACTGACGTACGTGTCAGTCACACGATGGGGTTAACGCCTAGAGAGAAATCAGCTAGAACGATTAGGGCACCTTCTACCGATTTGTGGATCGACACTGTCAAAATTTGATTTTTACGATAAAATTTGTCGTTTATTTTAGGTTTATTGCAGGAAAATACAGATCCAGGAATGTTTTTACCTTTAACATTATTACCAGTGGAAAAGGAGAATCTTCTGTTGATGGAAACTGGTAGCTAGGTTAGGTTATGCTCTATGTGAGTGGGGCCTTCTCGCCACCTCCACTGCGACCTTTGTTAGCTCTATTGTGGCTCACTCCTAGGGATTACAATTCATCTTCTGACGAAGTCCATGGTTGTATTTGGTTATACTTTTTTGAAGTAGGTAACCTGCCCAAGACTGGGCATGAGCATAGCATGTGCTCCGCAGCTTCGTCCTCCAAATTACAGAACCTACAGTCCGAGGTCTGAACCAGACTCATCTTCTTTAGGTGGTAATTTAGTCGACAATGTCCTGTAAGCAGTACCGACAGAATGCGTAGGTTTTTTCTACTCCATTCAAGGATATGCTTATTTTTTGTACTCGAAGGGTAGTATATGAACGCCTTCGAGTGAAAACCCCAGTACGTGTAGGTTTTCCTCTCCGCCCAGGTAGATCTAGCAGTGCTTTCCGCAATGCCAAAAAATGGTTCAGGTCCGATAAATAAAGTCTCTGATCCCTTTTTTGCCAGAGTGTTTGCCAGAGTCAAAATGACTCTGTTTTCCTTGCCTAGTATTTCAAGAGATTGTAGACAGTTATATACCATCTTAGATTCTATCCTGTTCGAGCCCAGTGCTTTAATAAGAACTGGTAGCTAACCTTAACCAACAGAATACCGATTACCGGGGCCTTAACCTCTATAAACAAGAACAGGTGTACGAATCAGGGTAATAGTTCATAAGCACAATAATTACAAACGTTGTTTGAAAATAAGTTTTACTGATGGAAATGTCAACAATCTGCATCTTCTGTTTTATTTGTGGAAAATCGAATTTACATTCATGTGCTACTTCATTTTTATAAGAAATATTTAATGTTTGTCTTAAATTTGTCCAGTAGTGCAATATACACTACGATTGACAATAATAATTGTCTTCACCATCTTGGTATATAATATATTATTATGTTATTATTCTCTAGAGGCGTACGCTATAAATAAAATCTTAATTAACTGTCTCTCTTCAGTTATGCAGCAAGAAAACAGGTTAAAAGAAGAACAGTAGTTCTATTCAATAAAAATTGGAAAATAAATTGTACAATACTATCTTTCACTGTAAAAAGTTATTCACTATTAAAGTGGATCAAATTGTCATTGATACTCGATAAAATAAAATAAATCAAGTTCTTGAAAGGAATTTTATGCAGAATGAAATATCTCTAACGAGAAACTGTATCTACATCGTTTTAAACATCCAGATGTGCGGCATTATTTCAAATCATTATACAAAAAAAAAAACTGTTGATATAAAAAGTCAAGAAAGCCACAATTTCCTTCCGGAACTCTAGATAAAATTGTTAAATTGCTTTCGATAAACTTTTTGAAGTCAATTAATAGCCGTCTATTCACATTTGTTTATACTAATTAGATATGATAAATTTATTTAAAAAAGAAGCTATTTATATTATTACAATGACATTTAGATAGTTTTTGTTAACAATGTTGTTATTGTTGTAAGTAATTTCCCTGTGAACTTAATAAAACATTTTAAACGACACAATAATATGACACAACACTACAGAGAAAAAGACAAGGTGGTGAAGACTATTATTATTGACCAAGATTGGTTTGAGGCAAGTTATAATGCAGATAGGTCACTAGTTTAAATGTGAAGTTGTCGGTAGATTTCCTTTGCTGTTCCATGCTTCAGTTTCTTCTTCTTTCTCCTCCACTGGGATGCTTGAGCTTGTTCAGGACAAAAATGTTGAGATCTGACATCTATCACTCTGTTCACCTTGCTCAATTTGAATTTAAACCATTTTATTGATAAAAGGTCACCCTAACCTAAACTTTTTCTTTTCTTTTTCAATTTGGATACCCTACTACCCGCTCTTATGATTATTTTGTTCCGTGTCAAAATATGTGACTAACTTCAACTTATTCTAGTGACGTCAAGCTCTAAAAGGCGGGTTTTAAGAAATTTTTAAAATAGAATTTTCCAAATGGGGATAAAAACAAAACAACACTATCAAATTTGATTAAATACGCTGCGACGTAATATTTGTTGCCTTACAATTAACGCTCTGCTAATCATTAACAAGAATCTATTTTTGGTTGAACACTCTGTTGCAAATATAATTTGTTTGGCTTTAGTTTTATTTGTTCTTGAAATGTAGTGGAACAAAATGTGAGAACACTGTAATTTCCTTAAATTCTACAAAAATTATGCAAACACAAATTCTTGATTAATCTAAAAAATATATATCTATTATCTTGACTGTTACATTAGTTTGTTGGTATTATGTAATGTTTTGTGTCCGAAGGAAGTATAGTCTACATCTTGACACGTAACAAATCTACTTTATTTATGTTGAAAGTTATATATACGAGGAAGGTCCAATTAAACATCCACTTCTAATTGTTTGATATGATGAAATTTTACATGTACAGGTAAAATACATCATTTGGCTTGAGTACGTACCATTTTGCCTATGTAAACTCTTAAACGTCTCGTTAAACAATAATAAAATTGAATATTTAAGCTATTAAGAAAAACTTTGCAAAGCAACAAATACTATTAAATTAAAAACGTCAATTTTTTTGAAAACTAACCAGAGGCGGACTGAAATATCTTCAATATTTAAATGTGAAATAATAATTTTGGTATTTATATAATTTATCCGTCAAAATTAGTTTAAACCCAAACAAAATTAATATGGCTATGTAGCCAATGTCAATGCATTTCAAACGAGATATCACTTGCCATAAGGTCCTATTTAAAATTATTGGCCAGAGTGGCACTGTGACGTCATCTATTACTATTACGTCACCTGTTACCATTCGTAGAGAAGTTTACAACACTTTATTTTCACCCTCCAAATTTTATTAATGTAGATAAGTGTAGCCGTTAAAAAGATACGAGGGGTGGGACTTTTGAATAGCACTGTATAAATATTTATACAAATCTTTTTTACGTCTTTAAACGTCAGTTTTAGATTTATCGTTCATAGAAGAAGCACTTTCACTGCCTAAGTGGTAAAAATTATGTTTAATGCCTAGGCATTGAAAAAGATCATTTTTTCTTATTGTTTTTTTAATCCTGCTCCGATTTTCAACCAAACAATTTAGAACCCAAACTTAACCAACGGCAATGATAATGTAAGCATGCCCATTGAATCAAACAATGACTTCCACGTCACAATACATAGACTAACTTCACTGAGCATACTATTTTTCTCGATATTGAAATTGAAAAATACGATTTAATTATTACCTATAACATACGATCGGAAATTTTTTTCGATTTAAACACGCTGATAAAAAAACACACCAATAAAAAAAATAATTTTAAACATTGTAAAATAAGTGTTAAAAATATTCAACGATATATATAAACGATTCACTACAGTATTATATTCTCTGTGGTGCAATAAAATGCAGATGCAACCTTTCATTATTTTAATTTCTCAATTATTGCTGGGTGTTAGTGTACTTATAAAATATAATTAAAAGCAGTAAGCGTACAGCTGTTCTTTCGTTAGTTAACCTTTGTGATCTCATGAATCCTAGACCTCTTTTTCTTTCAAAAGAAGCACACAAATAATATCATGTAACTTTGCCATAAAATTGATAACTAATCCTTGGTATTGATGTTGGTTATGTAATATATTTACCGAAATATTTCATTGGCGAAGGAAGCTATTTCGGCTATAGAACAGACATGATCTATTTTTCTAAATCCAAGAAATGTATGTCTTTATTAAATGAAAATGGGGGCTGATGATTTTTTCATTTTGTGTTTTCTTAATTATACTTATAATATGATAGTCTCCATGCTTACATTTAAGAGTTTTTGGCAGGACATAGCACATAGCTGTCAAAATAAATGTCATTATATTAGATGTTTGTATAATTTTATTCGTCAATTTCAAAGTGGCTACCTATGCGCGTGACCCAGCAATTAACCTATAGTCCTATTTCTATAGTCTGGCCGTAGTATTAGTCATTTCCGCATAACTTTTTTGAAAGAAAATGTCACCTAACCGTCAAAATATAGTCACTTGACTATCAAAATCAATCTTATGATATTGTCAGTTTGAGTTTTATAATAAGTGACAGAAAGGCACCTCCATACCAGGAGTTTACTGAAGATATTAGAAAAGGAACTCTCAGCCAGGCTATTGAAACTGGATAAGACACATTTGAAGCAGCTACCGACCTGGGGACTGGACACTGCACCCTGAGGAAACATCTGCACAAAATGGGCAAAGTCAATGAACCCATGTGCATTATGATGAAACTCCAACTCACATACTCTGCTTCTGCGAGAACCTACAAGAATAAAAGACACGAATCTTCCGAAATGGATGTAGATAACATGGGAGATAGTACAAAGATTGAGTTCAAGTGCCTAGGCTGTTGAACCTAACACAATCGAATGAATGGATGTTATACGCACCTAGGCGAAAAACTATTTTTCGTCCTTAGTACATAAATAACTTAATCTCTTTGTAGACAACTTTTTAGCAACAGACGGTAAATAAAACAAGTTCAATCATCCAAAAAAGAAGCGAACAAGTAGGTGCTAATTATTTATTAATAACAATAACGCGTTGAGCGTCCTTTACTTGCTATCTTGGCGAATCACACAGGAAATTAATGCAATATAAATGGCTAGTTACAAACAAATTAATTGCAAGATGCTAATGCTAATCACGTGTTTATTTCCGTCAAAGGATGACACATACGCGTCTTAATACCAAAACTAACATTTTGCAATGAACTTTATGGAATATGGTTGCGTAAGCAAACTTAACAATATGGGTTGACATGAAATGTACTGAAAAATGTTGGGATTATTGGTGTTAGTTTTGTTAAAATATTCGCCTTATCGCGTTATTTCCAAAAACAATAAGAAATAGTTAGAAATAATTAACAGTTTATCAAAGCCACATAATAATAGTAATAGTAATATTTATCAATCCCGACATTCATACAAATGTATAGGATAAGTCAAAAGTGATAGGTGACATTATTAAATTGGTTAAAATAGTGTATATAAAATAAAGTAGATAGACATATGGTAAATAAAATAAAATATTCACAGAGAATCTTCAAGGAATTCTTTGACTGAATAGTAGTATTTAGTCAATAAAAAATTTTTAATTTCCTTTTTGTATTTGCTGGAAGAGACAATTTCATCAAATTCATTATGTAATTTATTGTACAGCTTCATTGCCATAAATTCAAAACTATTCACTGATTTAGAAGTTTTACAGTGAGGTATTCGAAGGGTGTTTGAATGTCTTGTATAGTAATCATGTCCATACGATTTAGTTTCAAAATTAGTGGAATTTTCTTTTAGAAATAGAAGAATAGGTATAATAAGTATAAATACTATAGAATGACATGATCTTGTGTTTTATAAATGTGGGCTTACAAGTTTCCTTAAATTGTAGCCCAATTATATATATTAATATGAGCAAGTTGCAATATTGTATCAATTGGAAATGGCTGGAAATAATTTTCTTCTCTCTTTTCAATCGCTTTTATTGTATTGTTTCTATGTGTTTGTAAAAGTCTCCTTTGGACTCGATTTTAAAGCACTTTACATGAACAGAATCATTCGAAATATTGCACCTCGTCAAGGACCGATGTCAATACAATATAGTAATAGAATATAGGGTGTTATTAAATCTTAAACTTATTGTATGAAAAAGTTCACGAGGTGTATTATCGTTTTTGCTTTTTTTTTTTTTTTTTGTTTTTGTTCTAATAAAGGTGTTCCATTTGGAAAAAAGCATAACTTTGATCATAGAATCATGTGGGAGAAAAAACTAAAAAAACACATCTTATAGTTAGTCGAACTAAAAAGTAAAAAATAAATTATAGTGTTAAAAACCGAAAAACACGCTTAATAGGTACCTAATAGAGCTAAAAAGTGAAGGATAGTTCTTGATTTAGAAAGAAAATTATTGTGGTAATAGTGTGGGTGCTCGATATCAATTGTTATAATTTCTCCGAAATGCAGTTTGACGGCAAATGGTAAAAGCCTAGACCCAATATCTCTAAAAAATCTTTGATTATTCTATTCTGGGAATGTTGCTGGTATACTAAAAATTTATAGTTCTCAAAATCAAAATAGTAATTTATATTCGTGTCGATTTGAAAATGTCACCCATACAATCCAAAAGAAGTATACATAGTTAACAAAATAGATTTGACTTCCGACTAATACTGATAATGTGATAATGTTATCTTTAATGGATGTTTTGAAACATATTTTATGTCTTTAAGTTGTTGGTTTATACTTTCTTTTTAGTACCGATATGGTTCTGTTAACATTGATAAGTGAAAGTAACTAGACGTAAATAAATTATTGTTATACTTACTTTTTCTATTTTGCGATGGAACAAAATTATACTTAATTACTGATATATGTACGGAAGTTATTTCTAATTAAATGTTCGATGTAGGTATTCACTTTTTTCTAACTTTTCCAGCTACATTTTACATTTGAATTACATAGTAAAACAAATGCCCGAGTAATGTCAATTAGGCTCCGTTTTACATAAGAAGAAGCCATGTGAAGTTGCAGTCGTATGCGTTGTTGGCGAAACCATTTTGTAAAATTGACATTCGACATTTTGTAGGTTAACACAAAATTAGAATATTAGATATGTAATACCAACAAGTTTTTAGGAGGCATGGTTTTAGATGAAATAAAACACAAACCACTCAAACTAGCTAAGCGTCTTAAAATATTCAAAAGTCAAAAATGACAGACAGTTAATGATTCCTTCTAATACAACCTCGAAGGTAGATAATAAAATTGCTGTCGGCATGAAATATTGTTTGTAACGCCAATGGCATGAGCCGGTCGTTACGAGGTTACATAGATAAACAAGACCAATTTTGGTTTCTGCGCAAGTCATTTGGCAAACTTCACGTGGCTTCTTCTTAAGTGAAACGGAGTCTATTAAGCAGATGATCATAAAATAATATAAATTAAGAACACATTCCAAAAAGAAATATAACATATTATATTACTCGACCAGTTTCACAAATAATATTTGCATCGTAATGGGTGAAATATAGAAATGTATATAAATAATCAAGCTGAGATACTCAATTTTTATATGTAACCCAAGACATGCCATTTTTGGATAATTCATTACTTATCTAAAATATCAGACACTTGGGGGTCTATTCTCAAACAGTGACATTTTTTGTCGCATGCGAGATTTTACTCTTTTGTATACATCCTTGATTGACAAAAGTATAATCTTGCATGCGACAAAAAATGTCACTGTTTGAGAATAGACCCCTTGGTCTGAGTATAATTTTAGATGCGATCTGAAAAAAATAATCCAACAATTTTTTATTTCTAATGATCTTTCTAATTTTGATCCAGACCAATTTAGTGCAGCACTTATATTTCTTCTTTATTAATTATTAATAATTATTGCAATGCTTGCAGAAATCTTCTTTATAAATTATTAATAACTATTGCAATGCTAGCAGAAATATTTAACAACAAAATAATAAATAATAACATTCAAATACAGCGAAATTAATTTCCTATCTTCAATAAAACATTTTAATATATTTCAATTCGATGCCCTCAATAATTTCAGTAAAAGGTTATCATTGTTTTAAATTGATTTATTTTATTTTTTCAAATATTATTACATAATCTGAAAATTGATGTTAGATCACATATAATTTTTATTCACAAATATTCTTTTTGTATGTCCCCTGTAGCGTCGATTGGCAAATTTGGATCTTAGGGAATAACCTTATTCTACTTGTTTCCCATTCAAAATAATGAAGCCCACGCGTGTCATGGGTTACAAAAGGTCTATAACTATTTCGAACAAGAATAATACATTATTTTTAATATCATCATCTCTGTGTATTTGTATGTTTATTTTAGGTCTGTTCCAACCGCAGTCAGAAACTGTAAGAAACGATCAGAGAATAACTGGTCACGGCAAACAACGAGTTTACGTTCGCGTAATTCCTATCACTGATTGCGATGGTCGACTATTCTCTGGGTTGGAACAGACCTATTATAAGTAATCCTTGTTGAATTAAATACAGGGTGCCCGATGAGCAAAAACAATATTTTTGATGAGACATTTTGTATATTTCAAAATACCTACCTACTTTTAAAATTTAGATTTCATAAATATACAGACAACTAAGTGACGAAAAATGTTGTTTTATAACTAAAAACTTATTTAAAATTTACATAATTAGTTGTAAAATAATTCTTTCCATAACTCTCATTATACACTTATATAATAATAAATAATTCACAAGTGATCAGTCTTTTTTTTCTTTGATATATTCAATATTTACACTTTCTAATCTCTATAAAGTATGACGATTATTTGAGCATTATCTATATAAACTATTTTGAACTCAATAACAGTAGGTTATATCCATTAAAATGTAATTAGAGAATAAATAGTTAATCCTACTCATTAGAGGATAGGTTAACCTTTCCAAATAAGGAAAATAACCACAGTAGATTTGTATTGGTAATTTTAATCCGGAAATGTAAAATGGCTTAAAATTTTTGTCAAAATACATACTTACCATCAAAATTTGTATACGCTTTGTTTTCAAGTCGATTTTTTCACATAAATTCGGAATACAATACCCATGGAGTTTTTGAGGAAAAAGGGACTGTAAGTATTTCGTATTGGGTGGCCAAATAGAAGGTTGTGTGGGCTTAGATTCGTATTAACTTTACAGAACCTGTCAATTAGCTTTTATTTTTTATTTTTGGAGAACTACACGTGTGCGCATTGGATTTGTACCTATTATAATTGATTATTTGAAAATTGATTCTACGCCTTTCCTCGACTGTATTGTATAGTCGCCCGACAATTTTGCTATTGTAAGCACCGAATAAACATAGTACACATAGCGTCATATAAAACTGGTACAGCTATTATAATCCAAAATAGTGTTTTTGTAGCTGTGTAAATTGATCTTTTAAAAATTGTCAATGCTAAACCAGCTGTTATGGTATAATTTCTAGGGCAGTGATGCCAGCTCAACAAAAATGTTAGTATATGTAATGATGAAATTAAATTTTGTAAAGCAATAAAACAAATTGGAAAAAAGAAAAATATATTATATCATTTATACACAAAAAGTAACTAGCTTAAATTTAGAAATATTGTGATATTGTAATAAATACAAAAAGTATTATATTTTTACAGGTTCGAATATTTTTTTAAATAAAATTTGGTTGGTTAATTAGATGAATGAACTAACAAATAGATCATAGACCATGGTAGCATGAAAGCCATGTAAGTTTACATTCAATAATTAATAACGTGTCATACCCCCATTATTATTGATAAGTTCTTGTAATCTTGTAGGCATTGAGTCAGTTAAATTTAATGTTAAATGTTCATCTTCTCTCAAGCTTTCCCAGGTTTCTTTTATTAGTGTCCATAAGTGCTCTTTGTTTCGTGGAATTGTATTTAAATTTTTTAATTTTTTTACCATAAGCCCCCAAACATTTTCTATTGGATTAAGGTCTGGACTTTTAGCGATCCATGGTAGCGTTTCAATGTTATTTTCAGCAATATAATTGCGTACGCTGCGAGCAGTGTGCACTGGGCAATTATCATGCTGAAAAATAAAATTATCATTGGGGAAGATTTCCCTAACCGATGGTAACATCACTCCATCTAAAATATCCAAATAATTCCTCGCATTTAATCTTCCTTCGATTCTCCAGCACATTCCTAAACCTCCTCTATACATCCAAGCCCAAACATTTACAGAAAATCGTCCAGACTTATCATTAGAAGAAATATAATTTTCATTAAACCTACTTCGAGGAGGTCTATAAACTCTAATATGGCCGTCATTATGTGATTGGAATACTTTTTCATCGGAAAAAATTACCCTGCCCCAAAAATTTAATGTATCGTTCAAAACATAATTTAAGGCAAATATTATTCTACCTTGCTTATGTTCTTCATTTAGTTTGTATTTCCGGGCGGCTGCACAATTCTTTAAATTAGTTTTTCTAATTATTCTTAATGCGGTTGTTATTGAAGCATTGAAGTTTACTGCAACTTTTGCATGTCTTGCAGTATGGAATGGATTTTCCCTCAAATAATCAGTTAATGCTTCGTCTTGCTCCGCTGTAGTTATAAATGGTCTTATAGTTCCTCTTTTTCTGCTAACAGTTTGAACGTTATCCCACCTTTTTTTAATGTTTTGAATCGTGGTTCTACTTCTATTTAACTCTTGTGCAAGTCGTTTTAATGGACCAACCATCCTCTATTTTGGAAATAATTCGCATTTTATCGAATTCACTTAAATGTGCTGGCATCGTGGATAATGCGTTTTGTCAAATTTGACACATGTGTCTGTTTGTCATTTTGATTAGTTAAGTTTGTTTTACATAGGGAAAAAAAGTGTACCAGTTTTATATGACGCGGAGTGTACCTATACTTGCAAGTCGTAACCATTAATGGGAAACTCTTTTATTCTTAGATTTATAATAAAAAAGTTATTCTGCATAGAAACTTGGCATGGTCTAAAACTTGGAATAAAATATCTTCTGTATGTTCCTTGTGGTATATTATTCATTCTTTTTTTAATTTCTTGGGAAATTCAACCACAATATTTTTAAATTCTTTATTTCAACGTTTCGGTAGCGTTCCAGCTACCGTTGTCAAGAAAAAATAAGTAGAAATTAAGTAATTTTTTATCCCTAACTGACACAACAGAAAAAATTTGACAAATTAATTTCTACTTATTTTTTCTTGACAACGGTAGCTGGAACGCTACCGAAACGTTGAAATAGAGAATTTAAAAATATTGTGGTTTAATTTCCCAAGAAATTAAAAAAAGATTGGAATAAAATCATCAGATATCAAATTCATCGAGCCGTTTACAAGGTTTGTCAAAAAATATGAATCTTATTGAAGAATAAAACCTTTATTTTTCAAAATATTGACAGTTGTTAATGAAAAAAGTTGATCATAATTGAATAGTTACTATTATCAGATATTCAATATTTTCCAGGACAATCAATTACCGAAGCATGTCTGGAAATTGCTGCAGATATAATAAAATTAGGAGTGTATTGAGGGAATTTAATTGACAAACCATGAAATGTTTGGAAAGAGATGGTGGATATACTGAGGCTTTAGTGATTTGAAACAAAAATAAATTATTTTATTTCCAATATATTGTTATGAATGTTGCTTATTTCGTATAGGTTAACTTGTTTATTTTTTTAGTTGCAAAATAAATCATTATGATATGTATGCATTAATTATTCAACTGCAATGTCCATTTTTACATAACATAACCGAAAGGTAAGTAATTTACATAAAACAATGTATTTTATTTATAAAAAAAATAATTTTTTCATGCCATATGGATAATATTGGAAATTTGACAATACTGTTCAATTATGGTCAACTTTTTTGAAAATTAATTATTAATATTTAAAAAAATAAAGGTACTTTACTTGAGTTATATTCATATTTTTCAACAAACTTTTTATACAGCTCCAAATATTGGTAATTTATTGTTTTTCAGTGGGCTTATTTTATGAAATAGTTTGAAAAAGTTGTCATTTCTCGTACCTACTATATTTTATTTGCTGTACCACAATCACTATTTGCATTGCCACCAAATAAATGTGTTTTTCCAATACTATCTGTAAAGTTGACAATTATTGCTTCTTCAAGCCAACTGAGAAGTTGAATTTCTCTATTAGTGGTTAATAATTTTGTATTATTAACCTGGGTCAATAATGGACATATTCGAATATTGTGGGAATTCAGGGAGAGTAGATTAACAAAAACTTGTGCAACATAATTTTGTATACCCAGAAGATTGTCTTTAACATATTTGCTGCTTGAAATTACCTATCAAGATCAAATTATTTGAATGAAAATTCCACACATGTGATTTTTAACCAATCAGAACGTGTATTTCTAACAGATCACCATGGCAACGGATGAATTTTAGTGGAAATTTTTTCCTCCTGGGTACTCAACAGCGAATTAAACTGGAAATTTTTTTGACGTTTATAATAACAGAATATTTTTTTGACAATCTGATTTTTATTTGTTCACATGATAATTTTGAATTCCAGCTACAAGCTTAGATGTCTTCTAAATTCTTTGGACCATTATGATTATTGTTTATATTAAAAACGCAATTATTATATACTATGGCAGGTTGATGAAGACGAAAATTGATGTTGTCGGAAAAAAAACGCATTTGGTGTGGAATTTTCTTACCGAATACCACACGAGGTCAAATTAAATTCGAAAAATTTTTCTGGCTCATGAATATTTTTAGAAAATTATCCCTCGTCTCCGACTCGAGATAATTTTCAAAATATTCATGAGCTCGAAAAAATTTCCAGAAATAATTTGACCTCTAGTGGTATTACTAGTGATACTTTTTTACTTAATATATTAACCAATCAAATTACTTAATTTTAAGTCATGTGTAAAATTTCATCCCATCTCTGTATTATAGCGATAATACCCTACATGTGGTGTTTTCAGTTTGGTGTTTATTTTTCATTAAAAATTAATTAAACGTCAAACTGACAACTGGATTAAAAATGTCGCGAAGATTTGGTATTGCATCTAACGATTCAATTAATTTACTAATTGTACTTTTCACAACTGTAGTTTTAAATAAAAATGAATAATATTTGTTTGATTATAAAACTAATAAAGTTTGTATTGAAAATTATTGAACGTCAGATTGACAATCAATTTCTTGATATCTACAAACTAAAAAATTATCTTATCGAATCCTCGGGTCTTAATAAATACTCAAAATTTTGTCATAGAGAATGCTTCAAGCGTGTTGCTCAAAGATAATAGCCCTCGGCCTGCGGCCTTGGGCTATTATCAAGCAGCACGCTTTCAGCATTCTCTATGACAAAACTATCTCGGTATTATCAAGACCCTAGGGGTATTACAACTGAAAATGCCATTAGTTTAAAATTCGCGCTCAACCAAAAATGACTGATGATAATATATCGAAAACTTACAGTGTATTTGTCAATCAGACGACGGGGTAAACGCTTCTCGTGGTACGTTTGTGATTTATTTTAAATTTTTGTCTCAAACTAGGCTAGTAGTGGAAAAAATTGTATATACGCCATGGTGGTGAAAACATTTATAAGCCTCGCACCCTATACCACTCGGAGCAAATCCCCTCGCGAAATAATTTTGGTGCTCGGTCAATAATAATAGTCTTCACCACCTTGGTGTATAATATACTATTTTTGACTCGAATTTCTAATATTTAGCAGTTTTTCCCGTCTCGTATTCACTAGTCAATTATATCTAATCAAACAATCCAAATTTACCCGGTGAAATAAAAACCTCTTGAACGTGAACACCTACGAAGATTTTAAAATGCCACTCTTTCAATACGATTGAAAACCTCTAAAATCTGGAAACTGATATGCTTTTTACTAACTTGGTTTGTGTGTAAATGAGACTATGGATAATGTGAAAATCAATCTCAATTTCATCTTTTTGCAGTAGATTTTTACCAATCACAATCCATCATGTTAATCTCGAAAGGACTAAAAAAACGGATAGTACAGGATCCACCAATCCTGGAAAGATCCTTGATTAAGCTTAATAATATTTTTAATAAAAATTAAAAGTCAACACATATGATTTGCTTGGTCGGCGTAGAAATTTAATAATATATAATATAATTTATTTAAAATATTTTTGGCCAATTAAATCCACGCCGATCAAGCAAACCTTATTCGTCTAGGTGTTAACTTTCAATTTTTATTAAAAATTCTATTAAGCTCAATCACTGAGAATTGGTGGCTCATTGCCTATGAAAGATTGATCGCTTTTAACAATGAAATACAAAAGAGAGGGAAAATTAAATATTTAATGAATCTTTTATTGATCGATGCGCGCACTATTATAATACATTGTTAGACGGTTAATGCTCTAAAGATTTTTTCAACGCAGAAGGTTCAATTTCAAATGATGTAATCTTTAAAAATAATTATGCACAGTCGGTGTCATAATAAATTAATTGAAAATACATTCTATAAAAAAAAACACACACAAACGCTTCCCACGCAACGTTGACTCATCTTTTTACACACTGGGTTATTTCCTTTTTAGTAAACTAAATAATATTTTGTAATGTTACATTATAAAATTTAGAATCTGGGATTAGATATATCAAAAAAAACTAGTCCGGAAATAATCGTATTTTCACACCCACTAAATAGACTAAACAAAGCAGCTGTTGTTTACAGGAACATAAAATATTCTAGAGACATGCCCGTATGTTCGAAAAATACGAGGTTAAGTCAGAGGATATTTTACAAAGAAAGAGTACCGTACAGTTTTATTGACATTTCAAACGGAGTTCGATATTCAGTGGATATATGGTACCTATATTAGACAGTTTCAAAAAAATCTCTTAGTTAGATAGATACTTATATTTAAAAATAAAAACCGTTCATCGGGTGCTTCGTACCTAGATAAACTTTTTTATTTCTTCATGTGAAAATATTTTTGCTTTTTTTCCAACATATTCTTCGGACTTCCGCTTTAATAAAGCTTGTAGTTTCTTATACCTATTTAGAAATGACTATATTATGGTTTATATTTACCAACGTTTTTATTATTGAATAATGTGTCCATGTACTAGATGATTTCGTAGTTTCCATCAATTCTTGAAAATAAGCAATTAAAACATTTTCGGAGAATGTCGAAATCTTATTTCTATTTCTCCAGTCGATAAACCGTTGATAAAGTTTTTCGTACACTTTCTTAGATTTTTGGGGCAAAATATTTTAAACTGCATTTTCTGCTTTCATTGATATGTGTGGAGGAGTCGATGGTAATTCTTCTATATCGCTGATATCAGACATTTTGATAAATTATCGAAGTTTAGTTGGGTATCTACGAAAATTTAATACGTACTGATTTTGACATCTAAAATAATTACATAGGAACTTGGATAAACGTCGAATGCACAGCATGCTTGATTGAAAAATTATGGGTTTCTATTGATTAACAATCTGTATCGTAATGGGTATCATTATGAAACGGACTATGGGCATATAAGTGCATTGTTATAACACGGGTGTGGAAAAAAAATCTTACAGTGTAACATTTACAATTAATATAAATATAATTGAAAAACAATTAATCCGTTGTTATAATGAATTATAAACAATTAAATTATTATCAAATATTCCATTTAATACGAATAATTTACGACCCATAAAAGATATTGAAAAAATTTCTAGAGATAAATCAAAGTGAAGTGCTTTACAAAAAATATCTCAAAAATTTTCTGATAAACTTGATTGGAGCGTCAAAAAATTCAAAAAATGGCAAAATGTATTACTAATATTAACTTTAACCTTCAACAATTCACAAAAAAGTAAAAATATCAAAAATATAACCAACAATTCTGGTTTGTACTTAGAAGGGACAATCTTGGTGTAGATGTCAAGTTAATAGCTTCATACTATTATAACGTCTCACAAATTTGGAAATTACTTTTCAAAGAGTCGACCGTTCACCAAGAACAAACATCTACTTCTCGGTCTATGTGCCCCAACGGACAATTACAATTCCAAGTTAAGAGGGTACTTGGAGGGAGTGTTCTTTGTATGACGTAGGCATCTGATAAGAAAAGATTATTCGAAATTCTACCCCTGAGGGGGTGAAAAACAAGGGTTAAGTTTGTATGAGACAAGGTGATTCCTTGGTCCAATCTATTTCAAATTTTGTATAAACATTCTTTAACAGAATTGATGTTTCGTATTTTATTGAAACTCTTAAGTTATTTTGGTGATGATTTTTAACGAAGTTCTTGATGCTTTTGATTTAAGTTACATTTTATTTTAAAACGTTTGAAAGCTCAATCCAATTTCATTCAAAAAAACATTGAAATCACTCAAAAGCTTGGTGCAATATACTGGCATTGATAATAACGTGAAAAACTAATTAAAAGTCATATTGTAAGTAGAGTCCTTGAGATTTTTTAACCAGAGGGTCAAGATCTCCAATTTCATCAAATTCAGTAATTTTTTGAAATTCCGTTAAAAATGTGACATAATTTAATGCAGTCTGTGGTGTGACCGCAAGCATTAGATGATATCATTGTAATTTGCATTATTTTTCGACGAATCATCTCATTTGTTTTCAAAAGATTTTCTCTGATGATTCTGACAAAGAATGTTCAATGGATGACTAACAATTTGCGTCGCGTATCATAACACTTATCTTATTGTTTGTGCAAAAATATTGTTATTTATAAATATCACATCAAATTTAACACCTGTCATTCTGGCGATGATATTTGAAATATCGAAATAATTATCAAAATAACTTAAAATCTTCGTTATATATGTATTTTTTCATTGAAGTGGAGTTCTTTAGAAACAGTTATTTTTATAGAAAAAAGTAATATGAGTAGATTCCACAAAGTAAGGGCCCACACAGTAAATTTCATAGGTCGAAAATTTATGGAGAGACTGTATAGTATTCTTTTAAAAGTTGTATCTTTTGTAAATAGCAACATATTGGAATAAATCAAAACACAGAATATCGAGAATTGATTAGTATCTCTAATGGTTTGCAAGGAAAAAATGTGAAGCCTTCAGTTTACCCCACAAGGTGTTTAGAATTCAGGTAGGTACATAAATAACGTATCATTCTACCCGGGTAATAAATGTGCCAAAACATCAATTTTTCCACTACTAGTGGTTAGTAATTTGCTATTATTAACCTAATAGGTCAATAATGGACAAATTGAAATATTTTGAGAATTCAGGGATAGTAGTTCAACAAAAACTTGAGCATCATAATTTTGTATACCCAGGAGATTGTCTTCAACATATTTGCTGCTTGAAATTACCTATCAAGATAGGATTATTTGAATGGAAATGCCATTTGTTTAAAATTCGCGCTCAACCAAAAATGACTGATGACATAACGAGTTCATAATATATCAAAAACTGTACTTGTCAGTCAGACGACGGAGTAAACGTTTCTCGTGGTGCGTTTGTGAATTATTTTTAATTTTTGTCTTAAACTTCGCTAGTAGTGGAAAAAATTGTATATACATCATGGTGTTGAAGAAATTTATAAACCTCGCACCTTATTCCGCTCGGTCATTAATAATGGTCTTCACCACCTTGGTGAAGAGTTATTTTAAATCAAGAAGCAAAATTTCAAGTGGTCCGTTAATTTTGACCATGAGTTTATGACCAACTATATTGTACGGACTTCAAAACACTTTAATTTGCTGAGTAACCAAATTTGCTGAATGACTCATACGGTCCAATTACTTCATTGACAATTTAGATAAATACTATCATCGAGAGATTTCACAAACTATCACTTGATACGTGTCGAAAACGAATTAATTAAACATTAACCTTGTAAGATTATTATTGTTAAGTCGAAAAACGAAATTAACGTAAGGTTAAGATTGAAGTTGGCCTTACAAATGCGATAAGGCGACAACGCAAATAATTAAAATTTTAAAAAGAGTACTCATAACACGCCAAGCTAAAAAAAATAGTTTTTATCAATGAGTAGTTTCAACGGGAGTGTTAATGTCAGAGTTGTTATTATTTATTTTAATGTTTTATCTAATTGTTAATATATCGAGGTTATTGTTGGTGTATTACACAATTAAGACGTGATTAATTAAAAAAATAAACTATGTTTATACTGTAACGTTGTTTTTTAATAAAATATGGTTTCCCATTGAACTGACTGTATGGGGGAAAAATATTTATTTGAAAAAACAAACTTCTACTATTAAGTATTTAAATTGTACCCAGAGTTTTTTGATGGAAGTGAATATGCTAAGCTAATTCATAATTTTTTCATTAATTAGAAATACTTTTTATGACGAAAAGTTCCGTAGTTTTTGGGAAATTCTCGTTTTTTGCGAGAAAACACTTTTTTAAGTTTTATTTCATGTATGGGGAGAGCTCTGATAGAACTAATTTTTAGTCTTCACAAAAAATTAGGTCTGTCCGAGCTCTTTAAACAAATTAATAACTTAAAAATCCCATGAAGTGAAAAATTATGTTTGAATACAGCAGGTTCTTGCCTAACTGACCGATTAAATTTGGTAGTAAACTAAGCCAGTTCGCAGTGCTTTGTTACCTGATGAAACTTTATTTTTAACAGAACTAGTGAAAAGAAAAAATATTTCAGGGCGCCACTAATTTTTTTCCTAAAAGAAAATTAGAAAAAAAACAAATTTTAAAGGTCAGCTAACTTTTAATCTGTTAATTCAAAAAAAAGAACTAAAGTTTCTGTATAGTAAATAAAACTATCAAAGTAAAAAAATGTATATAGTTTAAATAGTGAAATTATAAAAAAGAAGGGTTAGTAACCAATAAGAATATAAAAAAATACTTAGTACTAATACATATTATGTTTGTGAAGATGAAGTCCAACTTTGTACTTTACATATTTAAACTTTGAGAAATCTCTTAGGGAACGTTTGTCATTCAAAGGACTGATGTACTCCTATGGTCTGTTTTACTCTAAGGAACTATTGGTAGGTACTTCAGGGAACTTTATGTCTCCAAGGAACTTGTATCTCAGGAACTTTGCAGTAATCCAGATTCTTATAATATAACGGCATCTCTTAGTTTTTTAAAACTGGTGTTAAAATTATTAAATGGATTACTGCACAGTTGTTGAATTGTCCACAGACGATGAGAGAAGACCTGCCGGAATCTTGATTCTTGGACCACATTATTCCACCACAAATCACAAAAGTGAAATAATTCATTAACAACTATTCGAATGAAATATTTTTAGGAAATAGATAATATACTAATCCTCCAAAAATCACAATTCTGAAGAAATTCAATTATAAATATTAAAGCTGAAAGGTTGAACGCAAAGTTCACGTTTCACTCTCATTATTGAAGCTTTTCCAGGGACCTGACAAAAGGAATTTTCCGCAAAAACTACTGCACTTCTTGACAAAAAAATAAAAAAAATATCTGCTTATTTGACATTAGGAAACTACAGTTATACCAACTTTGGCGAAATGCGAATGAAATGAAATGCGAAAAATTCGCATTTTAGGTAAAAAGCTTGGTTCTACAAAAAGAAGTTGTGAGCTTTCTCAATTATCTAGAACTATTGTGTAAACAAGTTTTGTACATAAACTCAAAATTATCAAGTGAAGTGCGTCACTATGATCATTTCGTTCTATATTTTGATTTTTTTTATATAATTTTTTTGTTAGTATTATAGCTTCTTTAACTCGGAATGAGCACACATTTTTTTGTCGACAAAAATTTCTGTAGTTTTTGGGAAAGTCAAATTTTCTGTGAATTCCATAAAATTCAACAGTCAGCTTCATTAATAGTTGGTTCTGGTAGCCAGATTCGATTGCAAAGTGTCTTTAAAAAAATATCTCTGCGATTTATATGTTTCATAAATATTGGAAAAGAACTTTCAACAGGAAAAGACAAACTCGAAACGAAAAACAACTTGCCCTTCCGTTTCCTGTTTTATCTCTGGCAAAACGAACAGTGATTTATAGAAATAAGCAAAACTAAAACTATTTACTGAATGATATGTTCGTTATCAAGGGTTTGAGAGAATTTAAACAGATTATATGTTCTTTTTGATGAAAGCATGTTTGGAAAGTTTTATTACGAATTGTAAGATTTATGTTGTAATTATGCATCATGTCTCCCCTAAAAACAATTTATAGTATTTATATAAATATATACTGTATAGATATGCATTAATAAGATAATATTGATTTTTTATAAAAATGTGTCAATATAATAACCTGAAAATTTGTAAATAATTGAACTATCAAATGTGATAGATTAGGAAGTTTCTTGTCAATTATTTTATGAAAAAAAAATAGAAGAATAAAGCCTCCTTCAGATGATAATTTGAGTCTTAAGTTAAAATAAACCAAAAAAAAATCAAAAAAGGGGCCATATCAGAAAATAATTTAATAGCGATGCGAAAATAAATTATTAGTATTTTTCGAAGTTTTGAAAAAAAAGTAATTTTTTTGATATACTTATTTAAATTAAAGAAATAAAAATTAATTATAGAAGTATGAAATTATGGAATTATAAATGGGAATGGAACATAGCTTAGATAAATCAAAATATTAGAAGATATTCACTAAATTAAATGAAAATAGGATAATCGTCAAGAAATTTCGTATGATATGGAGAATTAAAATTATACTAGGAGGAAAGAAATAGGGAAGTAAATTTTAATTAATTAAAATTTACATAAATCTCTCAACACAATATAATCATAAAATTGGTGACATTTGGACAATATTTTAGGCATCAAAATTAAAGGGTGTTTATTGTAGGGGAAAGTGTTAATTTATAATAATAATCAGAATAATAATAATATAATTGAAACAAATCCAAAATTAATTATAATAATAATTCTTCATAAATAAAATAACTTTTATTTAATTGCTCAATTTTATGTAATATAACTTATGACTGAAATAATATAATTCCGTAAAATTGAATTTTTGGACAATTTTTATTGAACAAAAAAATTTTTTTAACTATAGAACCACGACCTGAATAAAGTCAACAACCTGGGACAACCAAATAAAATTGAAAAAAATATATATAAATATAAATAATATCCAATAAAATAAAATCAATACAATACATCGTGTTTTTGTGTATTATAATAGAAAAAGTTTATTGACTGTGTCGATAAAATTTTATCAAATTAGTTTATCTAAGTATACAGTGCTATTCAAAAGTACCCTCCCCCCCTCGTATCTTTTGAACGGCTACACTTACATTGATAAAATTTGGAGGGTGAAAATAAAGTGTTGTAAACTTCTCTACGAATGGTAACAGGTGACGTAATAGTAATAGATGACGTCACAGTGCCACTCTGACCAATAATTTTAAATAGGACTCTTTTGAAAGGCATTGACATTGGCCATATTAATTTTGTTTGGGTTTAAACTAATTTTGACGGATAAATTAAATAAATACCAAAATTATTATCTCACATTTAAATATTGAAGATTTTTCAGTCTGCCTCTGGTTTTTAATTTAATAGTATTTGTTGCTTTGCAAAGTTTTTCTAAATAGCTTAAATATTTAATTTTATTATTGTTTAACGAGACGTTTGAGAGTTTACATAGGCAAAATGGTACGTACTCAAGCCGTCAAAGTAGCAGCTATCTTAATAATTGGTGAATCTAGAAAGAATATCCATGAAGCGGAACGTTTATTTAATGAGAGATACCCAGATCACCCTATCTCGAGAACTTATTTGAGGGAGCTTATTCACAAGTTTGAAGCAACAGGTAGTGTTGCCAAACGATCTGGTCGACCAACATTTAGTGATGATGAGAAAATTGATATCGTTGCTGAAATGTTAGTAAACCCTACTTCCTCCTCAACTAAAGTTGCGTCTATCTGTGAAGTAAGTAAAAGTACAGTACAGAGAGTGTTGGCTAAAAATAAATTTCATCCATACAAGTTAAAAATGGTGCACCACTTTTCGGATGACGACCCCGACAGAAGACTACTCGAATTATGTGAATGTATTACAAATAAAATCAGTCAAAACCCACATTACACAAAAACAATAAGTTTTAGTGACGAAAGTACTTTTTGCCTCAATGGAAATGTGAATACACAAAATGTAAGGTATTGGGGTGTCAAAAGTGAAAAAAAAATTACTGAAAATATATCCACACTGTAAATATATTGACAGTTATGTACCTTTGTCTGGCCACTTTATAATATAGACTTGAACTGTATGACAAAAATGAATCATCCTTCGTAAAGATATTCATGTTGCTCATGTATTCAACAATCGTGTTGAAAATCCGGTATAGATAGAGTGGGAGGGAAGGTTTTGTGAAACGAGTGATTAACAAGCAAATCTGCATTCGAAACGTATACTGTGAAAAAAAAAGACAATTTCATGGGCTCGTCAATAATTTTAGGTTTCAATTTTCATTGTGTTACTTAAAAAATGTTTACACGTACAAATAATTGTGTGTGTATTGATTCCTAGAGTTTAATTGACATGTTGGTAACATCAATACGTTTTATATTGTAACAAAGAAACAGGTAAAAATTCCGAGTTATGAAATTTAAATGAGAAATACAAAGTTTGATGAGGAAATTTATATCAGAATGTCTGTGGTTGTTGTTTTGACTTAGTCACTATGAATTATCACATCAAAGAGGTTTCCTTTCCTTATTTATTGCACGTAGACAAAAAAAAGGAATCTTTGACCGGTTTTTCACAGTAATAAATCAAACCCTGTATGTTTCAACATGTTAATTTATTCAATTTCATCAATTTAACAAATTAAATTCAAATGTTTTATTATCTAAAATTTACCAACTACGGATATGTTAATGTTTAAGAGGGATTCTTGATTCTTATTATTCTTATTATTGAATCATTATGCCAGATAGCGAGTCAACGAAATATTGTGAAATATTCTTTATGCTACCCCATTATCCATTAATATTCACCTTTAATCTTTTTGCAAAGTTAAAATAAACTTTATTGATATACTGTTAAAATAAGAAGTTTTTGAAATTAGAGTATTCGGAATTCAAAAAATTTGATAGAATATTTCTTGGAAAATTTGCTATCAGCAATGAAATTACAAAATTAATAGCTTTCTTATCAATCACAATAAAAAATGCATCTGTATTAAAGCAAGATAAACAATCTAGAGAGGAATCGTAGTAAATTTTCATTGTCATCTAAATATATTCTTGGGTCAATATCCTGACAATTAATGATCTTTATGAATATAATCGCTAAAAAAATGCCATTTACAAACAATAACATAGATTGATTAGGTATCGCTAATTTGATTTAAAATTAAATCCTGCATCTAAAAAATGTCTTTAACGAAATGTCGCAAACAAAATTATGTAAATGAAACCAAGTATTACATTTTTTCCGAAATATATTTATAACATACTTAATTTAACCCTTCCCACTTCCCTTGATTGATTTAAACAGTACACCTCTGGTTGAAACCAACAAATTTTCGCCGACCAAACTTCCTGAAATATATTTAAAAATTTTTCACACCTACTTAACTTTGCTTTGTTTGATTAATAGAACGATTTTAGAAACGGTGATTCGGAAAACATTGTTAAACTACAAAAGAGATCCAGCATCTTGTTTTTCTAAAATTTATTGCTGAATAATATTTTGATTAAGAACAGTTTTTTACAAACAGTGTGTTTTCGTAGTTTTAAATTTAGCTCCAATGGATCCGTTACGTATTAAACCAACAAAGATCGAAGGAAACCATAAAAATATAATTTATAAGTTTTTATTTCTTTAATGTGGATGTGATATGATGACAAAAAGCTTTATTTTAGAATGCTTTGTATGAAATCTTATGTATTCTATATTACCAGTCAAGTCCAATTTTATATCAAACTAAATAGTTTTTTCTATGCCAAACTGGTTTATTAAGTTTTTCTTCCATTTTAAAAGCTGTAATGCGTGGAGCTTAGTCATAGTTTAGGATAGGACTGTACCAGCTAAGAACCAAACATGCTGAGAGCTAGAAAAAACCACAAATATCTTTCAAACTGAAATTCTGCAATAGGAAATATTGCTCAGTTCAATATTGATAAAAGATATAGAGGCCAAAGATGATGAACTTTATGTCGGATAGTCAGGCAGTTATCAAAGCACTGAGCTTTGAGTAATCCGTTCTAAAATGGTATGGGAATGCATAAGAAAACTCAAGGAACTAGATAAAAGCAATATTATCACCTAACTATGGCGTGCGCTACAAGGAGCGATTGGGAGCAGAAAAAAATGGGTGGACCGGAAATTCGGGGAGGTGAACTACTTCTTGACGCAGGTGCTCACAGGGCATGTGGGTTACCTCCACAAGATTGGGAAAAGAGAAGCTGGAGTGTGCGAGAGATGTGAAGTGGAGGATGATGTGGGACATGTGTTTAGATGTTGGAAGAACGAAGAATTGCTGAAGAAGTTGGAAAATAATAAACTGGGAGAGGCGGTTTATTGGGAAATATAGTGGAGATTATGTTGGGGGGGCGAGTAGGAATGGGTGGAGATTGTGTTGAGGGGCGAGGAGGAATGGATAGAGATAATTGGCGTAGTAGAGAGCATGATTAGGGGAAGAGAAGGACTCAACATAGCATGTGTGAGGTAGGAGTGATAGAAGGGAGAAGATGACGGAGAGTGTGTGAGGGACTGCCGCCTGTCTTGAAGTATGGTAGGGTAGTAATTCCAAGGCAGGAGTAATAGTGAGTTTGAGGTGGGTTTGGTTGGTAGGCATTCCTGTGAGGATGAGTCCAACACTGTCTGGGTACTGGTTAAGTACCCATTCGAACATGAGTTTCCCATATCGGCCCGAAAAAAACTATGGGCTCAGGGAATACGGGAATAGTAGCAAATGAAATGACACGTGAGCTAGCAAAGAGAGACAGATGCCTAAGAAAGAGTCAAAGTGCACTAAGAGTATTACAGTTGTAAAACACACTATATTTTTTGTATAATCTCTATTGACACTATGATATTGCTAATAGATATCAGGATAATTATACTAGTATTATAAAACCGTTTACCAAGAAACATATCTACATTGTACTGATGAGGCGCAAATACGCCTTCTTATCACAAATCAGAGAGTTTGGTTATATAATGAAGATATTCCAACCGAGATTCCAACCCCGTATAACTTAGAAGTGTTATTCATTATCTGTCAGGGGGCATGCAGTATGAGAAGTAGATGTTGCTTCATAGGGAATGGTCTACTTTTTGGAAAGTAGTTGTTAAATTTGTACAGTTATATAAGTATAATACTATTATCTCCACATCTATTGAACACGCTTCACTTAAATAGGGCTATTGTTACAGGAAACTGTGATTAAGTAAATATGATGTAGCTCTTTATGAATATTTCCAATCAATAAATCGATCGCTTCAAATTGAATACTTCTTTTTCATTATTTAGGGAATAAATCAGGGGTTGCAGCTGATGCTTTGTCAATGAGTTATTGCGGTGTACTTGAAATTATTTTATATTTCATTAGTTTCAAATGTGAAAACGTAATTTCTGTCAGATAAACAAAAGCTACTCAGATAGGTGAAAGCATTAATACTCGCATTTTCAATGCAGGTTATACAGCGTGTCCACCACGGATGGAGTATCCTATAGGTGAAAAATTTTTAAATATTAATTTAGTGAAAAATGTTTTGCTTGTTCTGAAACCTCATAAAATGAAATAAAATTCAAGTTTTCACAACCTGTCTCATTTTATGGCCAGTTTTATGGAAACCTGGAGTCTGACTTTTTGACATTTCTTCACATATTGGCTAATATCTCGGAACATTGAGTTTTGCAAGGTTCTAGTCTACGCCATTCGATTCAGAATTGAATTTTCTATGAAAAAGGAATTTTGAAAATTATGAGTCTCCGCGAATCAGTATAAGTTTCGGTGTGGAAAATTCTAAAATCCATATCCTCTTTTTCGATCTGAAAAATTTCTTTTTTTATAGAAAATTCAATTCTGAATCGAATGGCGTAGACTAGAACCTTGCAAACCTTAAGGTTCCCGTTATATTAGCCAATATGTGAAGAAATGTCAAAAAGTCAGACTCCAGGTTCTCATAAAACTGGCCATAAAATGAGACGGGTTTTGAAAAACTTGAATTTTATTTAATTTTATAAGGCTTCAGAACAAGTAAAACAAGAATAACATTTTTCATTAAATTAATATTTAAAAATTTTTCACCTATAGGATACTCCATCCGTGGACACGCTGTATGAAAATACATTTTTAATTGTTTTGGTTTTTCCAACAATAACGTTTTCTTTAAAAGTTCGGGTAGGTCAATGAAATAAGTAATCTTTCTTCTTGAAGTTTTAAATTGGTAATTTCAACGAAGGATCACAAATGTTAAACATTGTTGATTGTTTCATATTTGATGCGTCATGGATGCACTAACATGGTGAAAAAAAAACAACAGTGCGACCAAATAGGAAAGTGTTATTTATTGTTTTTAAATCAGTCAGGTGGCATTTGCTATATTAAATTGGCATGCAGAGAATGAAAGAATAATGTGTAATATTTCCATAGTAATATTTCAAAAAGATGTCACATTATTTCTATCCCCATTTCATTATTTTCTTTTAAAAGAGTCAAAATGTTTTTCTACTTCGATTTCGGTATCGTTACAGCTGCCTTTATCACGAATAAAATTTTTAAAATTTCTTTTTATATCCTACACACCGACAAGTAGACAATAAATAATGTTTTGATGTCTAAGAATACAAAAAATCAACTTGTTAAGGTCTATTCACAGTGGAAAAGATACTTTCCGCATGTGTTAGGAACATTATTTCATCCACGAGCCGGCGGAAAATGAAAAAAGATCATTTAATAAAACAAAGATACAAATTAACAAGTTTACCAGTTAACTTCTGGTTATTAATGTAATTATTAATAGTTATTAACGAACTTTCTTCTCTTTTCTATGGGTTACCTTCAAGCTGTTTTCGTTTTGACTCAAGCTGTTTTCGTTCTGACTCCCTTGCCAAACGAGATGATTTAAAAACAATGTTGGTATTCTCGAACACTGCCTTTTCTATTTCTGCAATGGATTGTGTTCCAAATCTGTTTTTTTTTCTTCTTTTTCAGACCATTTTTGGACTGAACCAATTTAACGTTTTTTAACAAAACATAACATAATGACATTTTAAATAAATATCATAACTATGGTAACAAAATTTGCTTTAATCAACGCTCCTTGAAAACATTTAAATTTTGTCAACAGTAAAAACACAAGAGCTTTTTTTTATCGGATAAATTTCTCTTTGCAACGAAACAGTTTTGCCAATCACTAATTTTACGAGAAAAACTGACATGATATCTCTCGTTTTATCCCAATGTCAGTTTTTCGAGCAAATTTAGTGATTGGCAAAACTTTGAGTTAAAAAGAAATTTATCTGATGAAAGAAAAGTTCGAGTGTTTTTTGGCAAGATAAATTTACGACAGAATATATGGATGAACAACAACAATAATTATCTTTATTAACCAAACTTGCGACTCATTAGCTGTACCTATTCTTTTTACCAGTCGAAAGTCTCACTTGTAAGAATAATTAAGACAAAGTGAGCTGAGATAAAGTAAGATAAATTGAGGCAAATTTATATCTAAAAAGAATGCATGACAGTCACAGATCACAATTATAACATAACCTCTAACGTTTATACCTCGAATTATACCACAAAAATTTAGTTTATACACAAATTTTCATTTTCAACAGGCAATGGTTCCTGAAAGTGCCATAAATGCCACTTCTTAAAGCAATTCTGATTTAAAAGAACATTAACCACACCTTTAAGATAGATGCGACATGTGACATCAACAAATATTCGGTACAGATCGCAAAAAGTTTTCAACTCACTTCTAAGTTCTATGAAAAGCTAGCTAAATTGGGGTAAGAGGGGAAGAAATTTTCTTAGTTAGTCTCACTTTGTACACAACTCGAGCCATATTGAAAGAACATATACTTTTCCCTAATTTACTGAGACTAATTGAGTGACTCAGTTAATCTCAGGTAAACGTGGTAAAAAGAATACAGCTATTGTCATTGTGTTAAAGTGACGTCCGCTTACTAGATATTGAGGAAGAGAAGTTTTTAACCGATAAAAAAGGATGCACCTTATTTATCGATGTCAAAGTGACAATAACATTTCCAGGTATATGACATTTTAACATTGGAGTTAATTTATCAGTAGAAAACATGCCGTTGCTATGTTATTTTGCCAGTGAAAAACACTACTGAAATAGGCAAGTCGATAAGGATGTTTATGAACAAAATTTGGTCTTGCTTCTCACCAATCTTTTTTAATATTTTCATGGAGCACTTTGACATTCCGTATGAAGTTTTAAAATCAATCGGACAAATATTAAGAAATTGTAAATATCTTTCGTAGAGTCTATGAATTTCTTAATTTATAATAACAATAATTTTTTACTATTTTTGGTTGTAGTAAGAATTCGAAAAGCAATAATACAAAAATGTGTCTAGATACACAGAAAAACATCAGCATTTCAAAAGTTCTCAAGTATTTTCAGTAAGAAAAAGAAGCTGGTAATTATTAATTTCATAGCCTTTTCGAATTTGGCTGAATACGATTCTGATGATTTTATTTTTCAAATATAAGGTTAGCTATATGTCAAAATAGCAACTATAATAAACGACATACCCGGATATACGTCACAAACGATGACGCACACTAAGAAGGCTATTGAATGTACTATATTATGAATTGGACACACCGAAATTATTTTCAAATTAGTTAATTCTCTAACAATATTTGTTGTTAGCTGCGTTGAACTTTATAGACTTTTCCGTTTAAGCACAAATATTGATTTTATTATAACAAGATAAACAATCTGGCGCCTATAGTTTTATCGCAGATAATTTTTTTCGGGTATTATTGTATCATTGGGAAAATTAATTGTTGTATATTGTTACTGGAAGTCTTATTTCCAACGAAGTTAATTGGCAACATATAATTTTTTATTATTCCGCGAATATACGACAAATCTGAAAAAACTTTTTTTATGATTAGTGATTTTAAGTTACTACAATATCATATATTATTCAAAATCTTAATAAAACTCGATAATTTTCGCAATTCTCAGAGACATTTTCATTATATTACAAAGTGTACAAAGTTTAAATTAAATCCGTTCATTTTTTACCCGTGAAAAGACAATATCGACACCGTCTTAATTTTAAGACAATCTGTATTCAAAAAGCTATCGAACCTAATCAATACAGTCTTGAAAGACAAAAGCTAACGTTCCTTAACCAAAAGCAGCAAAGGGAAATCATATGACGAAATTATTTAATTTGATTCCTAGTGTTGTAACAAAAAGGAAGTTAAACGAAATTGGCATGAAATTTTAATTACGTATTAATTAGAAAAAATAATCACCTGTCGAACCAATCAAGCAGTTCATTAACACAAACTTAAGAATATGTTATATAAACACACGTATTATTTAACATGACAAGTGTTGCTTCATAGATTTGTCTTAAAGAGCACAAAATATTAATATTTAATTGTATAAATCTACAACACGATTGGGACATTCAATAATATTACATAATGTTTATTTTGATGTTTTCAAAGTGTGTATTGACCCTGCTGCCTTCGTGTAGGTTTAGACAGGATTCTGTATTTTTATTATCTTTTTTCAGTTATCGGACACAGACAGAACCAAAGTTTTGTTCTGGTCAACTTCATTATTTGTCACTTCATTTCAATCTGGCATTTGATTATTTGCTTACAAGCCATTTGAAATATATACAATGGAAACATTTCATAATCATTCAGTGATTAGATATTTTGGAACAAAAATTGTGTTAAATGTGAATGAATCTGCTTCATAAGAAAGAATGGTTATCAGTGGACTGGGATGTTTGAAGGTGGTCGTCGTACCAGCATTGAAGATTATGCACGTCCAATAACAATTATAAATAATTAGCGTGAAGATCCATGTTTGACTAGTAAGCCGTTATAATAGTATTATACTATTACCTTTGACATATTTTCATCATGTTTCTCTATTATATTACATTATAATAATGGAAATGTTACTTTGAGAGAACCGTATTGCACAGTGGTAAATTTCACCACCTTGCCGTTGTAATCTGAGCATTTTTCGCCAGTTATATAGTCGAAATCAAACGGTATCCGACAGATCTATCCACTACTTATACATAGTTTTTCTACTAGCATACGGAAAAGTCCACTTTTCCGCACTCATTTCAGTGCGGAAAGAGTAAATTTGTCAAGTTTTTGGGGAGTATACTGACATTTGAATATTTAAAATACACTCACCGGCACGAAAAACGGAGCAGTTGAATTTTTTTAAACAAACTTCAAATTTTAATGCTTTGTGATGTTTTATTATTATAATATCTTACACACAAATAAAATAACATGTTTAAAATATTTTTTAACAACAATTGAACCTTTATTTGAAGAAAAAAATGTGTTCCGAACAATTTAAAAAACGAGAACAAAAAACTTTTTGTAACAGTTTAAAAAACCAGAACGAAAATAAATTTCTGATGTGTCATAACGACTTTAAATTATTCAAAACTGAAACGACTTGCTATCCCAAACTTTGGAGCCGCATTATTAATAACGGGTGTTGCCCCCCCGTGCTCGAATTAATGCCTGTATCCTTCTTGGTATACCTAAAATCAAGTGCCGAATGTCCGCTTGTGGAATAAGTTCCCATTCCTCTAAATCCAGCTGATTTAAAGTTAAAGGAGCAGGAACACGACTTCGCATTCTGCGCCCAAGCATGTTCTATGGGGTTGGTATCTGGGCTTAACGCTGGCCAGTTCATAACAGAATGTTTACCTCGTTTAAATATTGTTGAGTGATTCTCGCAGTATGAGGTCTTGCGTCATCATGCATAAGAAGAAAGTCATTTCCAATAAAATCAACATAAGGGACAACACAATCTTGGAGAACGTCCTCAATGTACCTGGCACGAGACCTGGCAGCAGTTAAGGAGCCTCTCGGAAGGATGTAAAATTCTGTGTGTGCCTCCAGAGAAATTCCGGCCCACACCATAATCGTCATTCAACGCCATAAAGGATCCACCTTGATATCCTACCCTAGGACTGGTACATTCAGCAAAACGCTCGTGTTGCCTTCGCCATACTCTCTCACGGCCATCTGGAGACCGTGAGCTAAATCTGGACTCGTCAGTAAATAAAACGTGCCCCCATTCATTTTCACCACAGTGCTCATGAATTCTGGCGAACTGAAGTCGTGCAGCACGATGATGCCTAAGACGTTCTGGGCCTGTCGCCGGTCCTGGTTAGGTTGGCTTCCCTGAGTCTTCGCCTAACTGTCCGCTCGCTTACATTAGTTTGCCGGACGTACTGAGGTTGATTTCTGATTCCAACAGCTGTAGCATGACGATTTCGTAGACTTTGTAAGGTGATAAAAGGATCATCACGAGCGCTAGTTCTGCGTTGAGGACCAGTTCCAGGTCGTCTATTGTAAGCTCCAGTTTCCAAAAAACGTGTAAAAATACGGTGCACAGTGCTATTGGATACATTATACTATCGGGCAACATATCGTTCACTCCTCCCATCTTGAAGCAACGCAACAGTAGCAGCCGCTGTTTCGGGATTAACAGACATATTTTTTAGATTAAATAAATGTATCACTATAGATTGAATAAACGCAGCACAAATTTAACACGTATCTGTCACGTTGGATGTGTCACATTTCTCAAAATTCATGGTCAACTATGCACTTGCACTTTACGGCCAAGTAATAAGATCTATGGGGTTTATTATTTTAACTCAAATAAACTTTTTTACTTCAAATAAAGGTTCAATTGTTGTTGAAAAATAATTTAAACATGTTATTTTATTTGTGTGTAAGATATTACAATAATAAAACATCACAAAGCATTAAAATTTGAAGTTTGTTTAAAAAAATTCAACTGCTCCGTTTTTCGTGCCGGTGAGTGTATATATTTGTATGCTTGTAGCTTATCAAATGACTGAAAATTTGATAAATTTATTATAATTCTGCTATAATTTTCAATAAAAAAAAACAACTTATTTTTCAATCTTTTTTCAATGGCCCCGGTATAAGCCTTATCAAATGAATGTCAAATAATAATAGTTAATTTGTTGATATGTATTTAACAAGAAATATATTTTTTCTACTAACGTGCGGAAAGTGAATCTTTTCCGCACTAAAAAGCGTGCGGAAAGAGTCACTTTTCCGCACTAGTGCGGAAAGTAAATTTATTGACATTTGAGGAATATACTGACATTTGAATATTCAAAATATGTATTTTGTATATCCAAGTTTACCAAATGACTGAAAAATTAAGAAATTTATTAGAATTCTGCTATAATTTTCAATAAAGAGGAACGCGTACGCTTCAATAATTTTTTAATGGCTGGTATAAGCCTCATCAAATGATTGTCAAATAATAATAAATATCTGACATTTCTCATCTGTCACTTTGAATCAACATAGCAACAAATAAAAAATAATCGTCAGAAGAAAAAATAGTGTACCTAACACGTGCGTAAAGTGACTTTTCGCACTAGTTAGGTAAACTACTATTATGTTGGGTTTTTTCCGCATGCTAGTAGAAAAAATAGTGTACCTAACACGTGCATAAAGTGAATTTTCCGCACGCAATTGCTGGCCGAACTCGCTAAAGCGTCGTTTGGCCATCTGCAATAGCGTGCGGAAAAGTATCACTTTCTGCACTAGTATCTCCCCCTAAGTATCTCCTCAACGGTTCAATATTTTTAAATGAAATTGCTCACATCCTTCTAAGAAGATCCAAGGAATTTAAAAATGCTATCAAATTTAATGTATCATTTCCGGTTAAACCGGAAATTCATATCAACTTTGTTATTTTAAATAGAGCACCCTGTATATTTTCACATTTTTGAATTTCTTGTAAAACTCTGCATACAATGAAACTTTCCATTCATATTTTCATCGGATAATTGAGACTTTAATTAATAAAATTTATCGTCTCCATATTCTCACATAATTGAAATTTCGATACGTTTTCCTTCACTGAGATACACTATAACAGAAAAAACAATAGTAACAAATAACAAGAAAAATATTATTACACACCTTGTACTACACCAATAGGTAGATAACTCAATAATTATTCATTTGATTATTAAAGGTTTGAGATTTCGTCCATGGTTAATAAAGTCACAAACGATAAATTATTGATTAAAGCCTCAATTATTCAATAAAAAGTATGGATGGAAAGTTTTACTGTATGCAGAATTTCACAAGGAATTCAAAAATGTGAAAATATACAGGGTGTTCTATTTAAAATAACAAAGTTGATAAGCATTTCCGCCTGAAATGTTACATTAAATTTGATAGCATTTTCAAATTCCTTGGATCTTCTTAGAAAGAGATGAGCAATTTCATTCAACAATATTGAACGGTTGAGGAGATACTTAGGGGATTCCAACTTTATACTAGCTTTGTATAATATTAATATTTTCAAATAAAATAATATTTCCAACAATTCTTATCAGATTGAAAATCTAGTCTCACACGCTAAGGTTGTCGGAATGTCATTCCAAGGGTGTTTTTTATGGTAACGAATTATAAAATTAGAATAACTATGAAAAAAATTCAAGCCCCTGAAAAAATTTATACACATGGCATTATTACGCCAGCAAGTGTCATCCATATGCAAATTTTTTAATTACCCAACTTTGCAATAGTTAATTCTTCGAATTTTTATTCGGTTTTAATCAACTTTTAATAGAAATCCATAGGTAAAAGTTGAATTATAAAATATATTGGAAACCATTAAGAAAATACCACAGATATAATTGAAATTCTCCAAATTAGTTTACTACATAACATTTTTTTCTGTTTAACCGCTAATATGGCAATTACTTCAATCTTATTAATTATTAAAAGTAATATTTGAGTACTGAAATTTTTGAAGAACAGAACACCTTATCGCTATATGCTTTTAATCCAAAAGTGGTAAACTAAGGCCCATTCTATACGGACTGTTTAAATACGGCAGCTTATACGCCGTAACCATGACGTTTTTTTGTCAACTATACGAACCGTTAAAAAGCTAGCGGTTTACTAGCCGTAGAACTGTTTGTAAAACGCGTGCCACTTTATACGGGCAGTTTGGGCGCTAGCCGCTATGTTGACGCGCCCAAACCAGGCTGTGATTAAACAGTCCGTATAGAATGGGCCTAAGAGTGGCCGTACTTTAGCAGTATGATTGTGTGCAATCCTGGATAGAGTGAGAGGTCAGCATTTAGGAAATGTTGAGAACAGACTACAATATTTACTTATTTAACTAATTTAAAGCCATAATAATTTTAATACTAAATGAAAATAATTGGTGAACACAAGTTGGAAAATTTTGAGCAAATGATTAGTATATTATACACCAAGGTGGTGAAGACTATTATTATTGACCGAGTACCAAGATTATTTCGCCAGTGGCTTTGCCCCGAGCGGAATAAGGTTTATAAATGGTGTATATACAATTTTTGCCACTACTAGCCAAATTTAAGACAAAAATTAGAAATAATTTACAAACGCACCACGAGAATCGTTTACTCCGTCGTCTGACTGACAAGTACACTGTCAGTTTCCGATATATTATGAACGTACTCGTTATGTCATTTTTGGATAAGCGCGAATTTTAAACTCATGGCATTTTTATTCCAATAATTTTATCTTGATAGGTTATTTCAAGCAGCAAATATGTTAAAGACAATCTCCTGGGTATACAAAATTATGTTGCACAAGTTTTTGTTGAACTACTATCCCTGAATTCTCAAAATATTTGAATTAGTCCATTATTGACTTAGGTTAATAATAATAGTTATTTATCTACCAATGCAGTAAAGTAATTCTTTATCGGACGAGTCTGAAATTATCAGACGAGCGAAGCGAGGCGAATAACAGGCGAGTCCGATAAAGACACTTTACTGACGTGGTGCATACAAAATGTTATCGCCAACTGCTCAGAATTCAGGATATAAGAAACTATAGAGGTATATTTCATTACATTTTATTATGACAAAGTAAACAGCACATATAGAACAAATCTACTTATTATTTGTTATATTTAAATTGGAGGTACATCCTGAAGCATCATAAAAGTTAATTCCTGAAGTCATGCAAAGGAGTTATAAATAAATCGCAAGAAAACTATTATGGAGCCGTAATAAGGAGAAGCGTGACACTGACAGATGATGATTTTCGAGTAATGTCAAAGTCAAAATACTTGCTGCATATGTCACTTTACCTGCCCCATATGCGGCAGATAAAGTAAAGGAAGGTAAACTGTTTGTTAACTTCCGGAAATCAATCTGATAATTGATGGCTTTACTGACGTTGGCGAAAAAAAAATTAACCACTAATAGAGAAATTCAACTTCTCAGTTGGCTAGAAAAAGCAATAATTGTCAACTCCATAGCTAGTGATGGAAAAAATATTTGTGGGGCATTATCTAATTGTTTTCTCAAACAATAACGATGTGCATCATTCACTATGGTGGTGAATGTTCATTATTCATTATTTTATTTAATGCAATTTATTCAGCAGGCCAAAATTTATTTAATTTTTCAGCAAAATTATTCACAATTTAGACTTAATATTGTGTTAATCCGGATTTTAATAAATAAACACAGATGAATAATAACTATGAAAAATTTCCACAAAACCAATTTTTCGAGTTATTATAATATTAGATCCATACCAGGAAGTGCGGTAACTCTATTGTATTTTATGTTATCTTATCAAAGTAAATTCCCAACGAAAGTGGTTTTTGTATTTTATCTACTTTTATATCAAGTCAGTGGTTGTTGTGTTTGCTTAAAAAAAGGAAGAAGATAATAAATATAACTACTGTAACGCACATTATAATAATTATTATATACTTAATGACTATGTTTGTCTGCACTTGATTCACTTGAAATTTTAATCCCAAAATTTGTTCTGAATAATAAATGTAAACATAATGACAAAATCTGATGGAATTGCGAAAATTATTCCACCAAATCAAAGTGAAATATTTGTTCATTATTACTAACACATGAATCAGTGCAATATAACCTGAATATTTGAAAACTTAAACATATTATGGTACAGCAAAAATATTTTTACTAGAGCCATTTCTAGTAGGTAGCTTCCTTTAAGTTATTTTTTGAACTACTAAGGCGCTGTTGGACAGGATATACGAATCGAATTAAATGTCTCAAATACAATATTCCATACTTCAAGTTAAATGGAGACCCTGCTTTTCAAATGTATGTATGTGAAAATTGGAGTAAACTGCACTCGGACCCAAAAGATCTATTACACTTATTTTAATCCTCCCCAGAGATTATTTCTGGTCCAAGGTGTGGTGCCCTGAGATTGTGTAGTGATATGCATTCCACAAGTACATGAATGAAGGTTTGTTCTTCCTTTCTACAGAATCTACATCATTCCTCTACTATTTTAAGCTTTTTGAGCTATCCAGGTAGTGTCTTTTCAGAACTCCTGTCAAAACTCTTGGTGCAGTCTTAATCTGGTTTATGAATTATTTTGACCCAGACTGTCTAATCCATACTGGATCTTGCTTGGAAGATATTTGGTGGTTTCTACAAAACTTTCGGAGTTTGGTTTCCTGGTCCGTACTCTATCAAACCAATACCTTCTATAATTTTAGAACCATCTGTATTTTCAAGAGTAGCTCAGAAAACTTCCAGAAAAAGGAAATCTATTTAGGGGGTGCAAAGTCGTTGTATTCATATATTTAACTGCGTGCTATTGTTAGAGAGAAAGAATCGTCTGAACTAAATAACGACGGATGGACCTGTTTGTGTAGGGAATGGGGAGACTACACTACACTAGTAGTTCTGTATTTTCTATTTATTTGATTATCGCAAAATAGTGCGAATGAATATACATTTTAAATTGAAAAATATATATGGTTCAGTTATTCTTTTGGGAATCAAACCACAATATTGTTTTTTATTTCTTATTTCGACGTTTCGGTAGCGTTCCAGCTACCGTTGTCAAGATTAACTAGTAATAAAATTAATAAAATAATTTTTGGTCCTTATCTGACACAACGGAAAAATGTGACAACTAGACAATCAATAATATTTTGAAGTTTAAGACAACAAAACTTTGTTGTCAAATTTTATTAGGGTACATTCATAGTAGATCACACCTCTGGTAAAATGTGAAATAAAATATTTTATTTTATGACATTCTAACGATATGATACGTCTACTAGTAATGGAATTCAGTGAAGTGCACGTTCCAGGAACGGTTTTTATTGGGATAGCGCTTTTTTCAGCTTATTTTGGAAATGTTGTAAATAAAACGCGTTTGTTGTTACTTTTTTGTGTATGATCATTTTTGTTTTCAAAACATGTATAACTCAGTTTGGTGATTTTGTGTATTGAAGTGTGTATCGATTAACAACTATTCCAATGATAAATCATAAGAAAACCTGGATAAAAACTTATGATGCTATCCTGATAGCGCAGATAATTGATTATTGGAAATTTCTCTTTCTAACATTGGTAACCAAATTTGACTACATTCGGCTGAAATACTAGCTACACATTTATCTGCATTTAGTTGTATCAAAGCACTTTCTTTGATTTTTCGTCTTTTATTATTGGGCTCTTTCAATATTATTTTTGTCGAATCCCATTGAATTTTATGC